>VOMN01002279.1:0-26749 GCA_014899125.1 Orchestia grillus
TATATTGCATATTGTCCAAATAAACTTGGAAAAGGTATAGTTGATATGCACGATTTCCTCGACGAATATACCAGGTGATTCTCAGAAAAGTGTCGAGATTTTCACATATTTATCAATCATTGAACATTAATTAACTTTTAGCAATTTGGCCATGGTTTTATTTCAAACGTTAATGCGTGCAATTTCATCAGTTAAAATAGTTTTCAATTCATAACCATGGTTTACGAGCTGTTACTCACAAAAGAAGGGTGATTTTTTGACCTTGTTCGAATGGAAATTAATTAGTGAAATCACTAAATTCTTCTGATGGGTAACAATATTAAAATAAGATGAAGAATACGTGAGAGATATTTTTTGAAGAGAAATATTCATTTCAGCATTTTCGATTTGGCAAACGTTTTGATGATGAAAATTTACATTTCTGTTCGTAATTGCATGGTTCAAAATAAAGGATGACAATTTACCATTTAAAAGTGAAATTGAAATGAGCACAGTGTACATCAATTTCAGGCTGTACAGGTGATACAGAATTTCTCGTTCACAGTTTTTTGTAAACCTGGGTCAAGTCTCTAAGGAGAATACTCAATGAGTTATAAATATTTGAAAACCTCAACATTTTTTAATGAACCCGTCAGTATGCATCTGATTAATTCTCTGAAAGTTAGTTTTTGACTCCCCTTGTACCTCGCACGTAGTTTTAATATCATATTAATAGACAGAGAGACATATATTTGAAGTGTACCATGCCCACTAACAGCCGGTACGACCACTACCTGGACGACACTGACCTGGACTACACGCCTCCCACCACTCGCTACCGCCCCCGCTTCTCCTCCGCAGATGTCGACGACATGGAGCCGTCTGCCAGCAAGGTAAAGTCTTAACTTGTGCAGTTTATTGCTGCGGAAATTTTACGTGAAATGATTCAAGCTACTGGTGGCGTAGTTTATGGTGTGAAGTTTCTGGTGTACATTTGGCTGGCAGCATAGTTCCAAGTATAATGTGTCTTTATCACATGATACCTGAAGTTACTAGCAACATTGATGCAAGCGTAAAACTGCCGACGTACAGTTGCTGCAGAGGATGAAGATTTCGAGTCTCCTGTCCATTGCATTATTTTGTAGTCTCACTGAGGTGAGATCTGCTTCCGTTTAGTCAGTTGTGCAAGTCTAGGCTGGCGGAAGGGAGCAATATTAAATTTTGTAGCAATAGAGATGAAACAGTCTTCAACAGGTGAACTACAAGGCATCGCTTTTGACTCCTCAATGAGCTCTGAAAGGGAAAGGTACGTGAATTAGTTCAAATTGTGCGACTGATACAGTCCAGAGTACTTTGAGGGGCATGTCGTGCTACTAAGAACCACAGTCATAGAAACAAATATTGATAATTTGCACCTACGACAAGCACACCAGATCCATTCTATTGAATTCCAGTATAAAACAAAGGAAATTTGGTGCTTAGTAAAATGTTCAAAGGAAAAATTTATTTTTCGAACGAAAATGAAGTTCAATTCTTAAGATGTATTGATGTTTCATGCAAGTTGTCCTCCTTCATGCAAATTATCCGCTCATAAGCCTTATGATTTCAAACGCATCCATAAATTTCAGGTGCTGCTCGATGTCTGTACGCGATTACGTGGAAAACTAAAAATCATCTTCAATGATAAAAATTAGAGAGAAACATTAATAAGTTAAAATATCGTACCTAAGTCATTTCACTTATACTTTTTGGTCGATCTTGTATGTTATGCAGGACAACTATGTTTGATACTCAATGGGCGTCTAATGGAGGAGAAGTGGGCTGAGCATTCCCCACACATCTTTTCTGCGTTGACCTATTGTGGGGAACTACGGACGGTTTGGATGATTCGTGAACATTCTGAGTCATTTTCTGCCGAAACAAAGGTCTTAAATGTACCAGTAACGAGAGTGTTGGGTATTTTACTTTCAGGGATTAAAATATTTTGAAAACAATTATTGTAAACCAGAGGCAATTTTCTGTTTCAGTTTTTCAGCTTGACAACGCTCCCTTGTGTAGAAGTTCTTTAGCTGAGTGCGATGGGCCAATGCATGTAAATATCCAATAGAATCACAAAACATCTTGGATGCCGAAAATCACATGAAATAAACTCGTGAAGGGGTTCGAGGTCTACTTGTAGGGGTTCGAGGCCTACTTGTAGGAGCTCGAGGCCTACTTGTAGGGGTTCGAGGCCTATTTGTATATATCTCAACCCTATGAGGACCTGTGGCACTATCTGGGCCCATTTCACGAGGCTGCTATGAATTTTTCGCACGAAGAAAAACGCACTCTTATCACGTACGTACATTAGATTGAGGCTTGTTTCTAGTATACAGCTAAATGCAGTCTTACTGTAAAAAAAATTCAGTTGTATAAGGCTAAAACATTTTCACAGCTTTGCTGTGGTGTTAAGATGCGCTCAGGTTACGGTATTATCGTCAGCCATACTCGTACTCTGGAAGTTAACCCTGAGAAGCGTCTTTTTCTGTATGAAATAAACCTAGCTACAACAGCTACCCTTCACTTGCAAGCAGTGGAAAGATTTCAACGAATTACTACCAAATTGACGTTCACCAGGAAATATACCAATTGACGATCATCCAAGTCTGAAGGACAGACGAAAATTAATGTCATAATTTTGTTATTTCGAAAGGGCTTTTGGGCTGAATCTACCGCACGAAAAAGTAACGTTCATCACTGATGGCGTGAATGTTGTTAGATGTTTAGTAAGCTGTGCTTATTGCATTTGGTTTCCATTCATGGCAATTTAAAAAAAATTGCTGTCATAGATTTATTTGATAGAACTCTTCATAAGATTTAATCCTCCTCCCAGGCATGTTGCTTCCTACTAACAAGTGTGTTTAAATTTTTATAGCGTTGCGTCTTTTAAGTGCTGTTTTTAAATAAATTCAAAAGGGCTGAAAAAATACTAATGGAGATGTAATGAAAATACTTAAGAATTTCTTAGTTCCCAACTAATTCAAAATTGATAATGCAGTACTAAGGTGTAATTTTACTCTCAGTATTGTGTATTTGTAAAAATCATATTATTAACAGGTGCTGTTTAGCTGGAGTAATAGCATTTCAAAATTATTTATGTGAGTCAATACGACCATCGAATCACAGGTGACGGTGTCAGGACTAATTTATGAGAAAAATAATTATAATTATTTTTCCCTCCGGCTTACAGTTGATAACGGTATTTTAAGATTTGTAAAGGTGCATTAATGAAACAAGCTATGTATAGATACGATACCTATGTAATTACACGTTCCAATGCAGCTATTGATCAAGTGAAATGTAGTTATTCAAAAAAGTTTCTCAAATCGATTTTTGAAAGGTAAATTGCTCGACAGACCCATCGAAGGAATTGTGATTAAACTTCCGAATAGGTGTACTTATTTTATGATTAATTCGTTAGAACTCTCATTTTATGTACACTTAATCTCATCCTTTCCTGATTATATGTAAGCGTACATTTTGAATTTGTATACGGAGGAAAGCCGGGTTTTACAAGTAAATAATGATACTCTCGGTGAGGGGTGTACAGTCTCCGCCATCCCTCGCAGGAACGCCAGTTTCTCTAGATCTCTGTGAACAAAATTTTTTGCTGAATTCATCCCTATTTATATGACTGCTGACGATAAATCTGAGATCTATGTGATCTGTGTTCTACTTATGAACAATATACAGAAATTTTAGGTACTTTTGCCCATTATCTGGAAAAGCGAGTGTCTCCTAACTATGTTATTTTAACTTGAAATTCACTATTTCAACTATTGCTATCTTCGTGCAAAAGAGTTGCCCAAACGGCTTTGTGTTTTACTGAACGTGTCACTACAATCTATGAAAAATCAGAATTATTGCGTATAATTTTTGACGAAACAAACAATAGTAGTGCACTGTAACATACATTCATTAATGGGATACTAGGCACTTTCTCCGTTTTAGTGTTAACACATTAGATTTGATGTGCCCCTGTGTATCTATAAGATTAAACACATTAGAGTTGATGTGTCCCTGAGTATCTGTAAGATTATTTCCCTGTTCCTGATTGTCCTTCAAAGCCATTCCCCAATTTTTAAATACGATAAATTTCCAGACGCGCATGTTCCTGACCAACTTTCCAGGAGTATTTCGAGACGATCAGGAGCGGATGACAAAACTCTTCCTTCTTCCTGCAAGATCACGATGAGGGTTTCAGGTGCCACCTCGTCAGAGGTGCAAACAATGCCCAATTTTCCCCTCTTGTTGACTCTGACCAACTTTCCAGGTGTATACCCGCTCGAGCCTCGCTAGCGAAGGCTACTCTCCTTATTCCACCACCCTGACTTCCGTCAAAACAACCGACCTCGGCTCCCACAGTAACACTGCTCTCTTTCTCCCGGACTACACTAGACCTATCATAACCTCCACTGCTTCTAGCGTGACTAGTGCATCTAGTACCTTACCTCATCGACCAGTGAGTAGATCGTGGCATCGACTAGCGTAAATTAACTTCATGTTAAAACTAGTTGACTTGAAATTCCGTCATTTAGCTTGTGAAATACTTGCGAATATTTGTGAAAGAGTATACAACTACATTTGGTGAGTCAGTATGTTTAGTTCCAACTCGAACAGACGAGATGCTCTAAATATATTTTGGCTCTTATTTCTTAAATACTTTAGTTAGTCTGAAAAAATAATTCCTCAACTGTGTCCCTATTTAGCTACTTTCGATTTTTAGACTCCGTTATCCTGAGAAGTACTTACCATTCAACGATCATATTTTAATTTCAATGGTGCCTGAATGGAATAGATACTTGAAAATATCGTAAAAAATCACCTGAAGATAAGTTATTGCGTGGAGTGGAGAAACGTCGGGTAACCCACGGGTACATATAAAGGGGCCTTCACACGATCAGTCAAAGTCTAAAGACATTGCGGCTGACACCCAAATGCGGGCATTGAATGCTAACTTCACTCCTGATTCTGGAGTCAGGTCGGACGTCAAGGGACTGCACAGACCCTGACTCCGGAATTGGAGGCGAAGTTAGTATTCGATGCCCATATTTGGGTGTCTGCCGCGATCTCGTCAGACTTTGATCATGTGAAGGCCTCTCCAGCAAGACAGAGGTAGGCGGGAGCGTCTGGTTTGAGGCTCTTCTGGAAGGTAAGATCTCGCTTCCAAGTTCTGGCTTCACTTTAATTTTTATTCGCATACGTGTTTAAAATTTTTAGGGCGCGCTTAAAAAATGATTAAGTTAGCTGTGTTTTTTATTTATTTCAGCATCAGCGAAGTAGACTCACGCGACATTCATTTTATGTGTGTTTTATTTCTGTGTACATGAATTTGAAAAAAATAATCTTTTTCAGACGGTGACAAGTTGACTGACGGAATTATTTATAATCTTCTGTACTGTACTTCTCTTATTTTGATCTTCCTGTATTCCTTACTGATACGCTTTCATGTTCTTTTTTATGTTATTTGAAATTTTCATAACACTTTTCAGCATCGCTTGTCTCCAGGCAGACCCGGATTTTTTATACAAGGATTATCACGGCGTTCTATCTAACTGTTCTTTTAAATGTAACTGCTAAGTGAATGTTTATAGTAACTTTTCTGCTCTGACCTATCTCAAAACGGTTCAATTTTACTTTTATTTTGCAACTGACTTTTATTTTACATTTGACCGTCCATTCTTTCTTTAACAAATATTAAAATTGCTCATCTGCTCCAACCGTGAGCAAACGCTACTTTTTTTTAAGAATGTCTGCCTTTTTGAGTCAATCGAGCAATTTTCAACCACTCTTTGCCCTCACGTAAGTTTTTTGTTTTTATTTTGAGTGACTTTCCTAAAGACCTTCAAAATTGCACTGTGACTTTCTAAAGCCCTCGTGTTCACATTTTCCAATTGTCGGTGCCCTTTGACCGCAGCTTTTCAGGAACAGATGAGAGTTTACTCAAATTTGAGAATACGATTGTCATTCAAAAACAGTTTCAGCCCAAAATGCAAACGGGTTGATTTAAATTCTATGATCTGCATCCTCATCAGTTCTAAGTAGCAGGTACTGGTGATTCTTTTGAACATTTCATAACAATTTACAAGTAAAAAGAGCACAAACTTCCCTGAGCATGCAATAAACTTTTTTATGAGCTTGTTTTTCTATACTATCCTTTGTAGAGTTCACAAGACTTGAGAATCTTGCTTGTTAGACATTATCTGATACTGTTAGCAAATAATTCAACTGAACGAAGCGTTTTATAAAATACATCGTCGAGAAAACACTACCGTACGGGAATTGACCCTCCGTTCAAGCAACTAGAATTTGATTCCACATCTTTCTCTACCGATTTGGGTAAATTGACGTCCAGGGTTTGCTTAAAGCTGAAATATGAGCTACCTAAGTGCAATGCATTTTGATACTTAGCCTGCCTCTCCAAAATTCTCGTTAAATAAAAATCAACGACGAGTTAAACACAAGTTTTCATCAAGTCCATCTCAAAAGTAACAAGAGGTGGAGGCACGTGCGTAATTGACGACAGAAACTGACGCATTTTTTTTGGATCTGTATTTAAGTTCATCATTGTGGAAGCGATGTGAGTGTGACGCCAACCAGTTTATTGTAAAGGCACATGTTAGAATATCCTCATTTATGTTTTTAAGATGTATTTTTTGAGGTGTTATTTTACTCCATTAGACAGAGCATCCGACAGAACCATTTTATCTTTGAGTTCATAAAGTCTGCTTGCATCTGTTTAGTTCTTGGTTGTAATAGTGCCCCCTATAATTTCAAAACATGAATTTAGTTTATTTTCTATTAGTGATACATTTTGTGTTATCTGAATAAGTTGGATGTGCCTTTAATTTATGCATGGGTAAACTTTCCTTTCAGAGCGTTGCTTTAGTCAGTATGATTCATTTTCCGTTGAAGGTTTTGGGGCCACTGGAATCGCCTGAATCTGGATGCTGTATATACTCGCTCAATGTATATCTCGTATCAATGTTAAAGGAGTTTCAAATATTTGTTTGCAGAAAGATGACCGTTTCTCGATTAACGAAGGTGTATAGTGTCAAAGTAAAGTAACGTGGTCTCGTTGAGCTCGAAAAAATCTTTGTCTGAAATATTTTATTCGTTAAGCAATCCATGAGCTATGGATACTGTCAATTTAACTAGTGGATTTGGAAACCAAGTATGATTTCTGAAACAGAGATATTCACCAACTATAATTATGCCGTCATGAAAGATCCTAAATAGATTTTTTTGCACGTCTCATAAAATTTATTAACCAAGAGCTATCTTATCTGTCTGCTCTGTTGTCCAACAAATATTTTTGTTTGATGGTACAGAAAAAACAATTCAACCATGTCAGCATTTTCTCGACTAAATATTTTTTTCAAAAGGCTATGAAAACTTCATTTATAAAAAAGAGTAAATGAAGAATGGTATTCATACTGCACTTTAGCAGGAATCTTTCATGTATTTATGACATTAAAACAAATTGAAAAACGTTACAAAACGCGAGAAACGGCAAAAAGTATAAATATCGAATGCAGAAGTATGTACAGCGGGAAAATTTTGACGATTCTCAGATACTCGAAAAAATTAGACCGTCTTGAATACTCAACGCAGTTCTCAACATGAGAAATGAGTTCATTTCGAAACCTCTCGTAGTCATTTGGATATAATTTTATCTATTCTCAATGCCTGACCTAAATTTTACGTATAAATTTGTCCCGAAATATACAGAATTTTACAATTACGAAATCTTTCAGCATAGTTCCTGCAGCTGGAAGAAATTGCTCGTGGATAAGAGATAATTTTAATTCGCTCCACTTTGGCCTTGCTGAGACACTGCGTTGAACTTAAGACATTTATTTATGTAGCTTTCCAGGTTGCATTCTTTTATTTATTTTGTTATTGATAAATTTAAAACTGTAAAATTTTATTCGTGAAGTGCTTCCATACACAATAATTAAGTAGTCAAACTTTAACGGTTAAATGAATCGTAATTTCTTACATTGCTTCAAAATTGAAAGATTTTGGTCTGCATCTGTCTTACCCACGGATATCTTTCACGTACTTTGATAAATTGAGCAAAGGCACTGTTGAATCCATTGCTATGGAAGGGCTTCACTTGAGTAGCAACGTCTGCTAAATATTCAGCAAACGAGAGAGGGGAGGGATGGAGACAATGCTAAATTCGTTTTGTGCTGTGTCAGAACTTCAACAGGATTTCAAAATACTCGTATTCGGCTAACGTGAAAAGCGACAGCGAAAAAAAGATCGATTTGAATTTTAATACATACACATGTCACTCCATCCTTCCCCATAGCACGACGTTACAATTGTAGCATACAACTAACCCAGTCGCTCACACCCACGGCAGCCCGACGCAGGTAACAGGGCACTGCCAGAGAGCTTGGCCCGACCCTCGTCCAAGCCGCGCCCCAGGGAGGTTCCGTCCAACATTGGTGAGAGTGAGGGGGACCGCCACATGGCGCGTCTGCAGCACCGTTATCCAAGCCTTTCTGAACCTCAGGCTCTCCAGGACCACGTCGACAAGATGCGCATCAGGCTCAAGACGCTCGCTTTCTCCTTGGACCCCTCCGGCCCCGTGCCTGAGATCGTCATCCCGTCTAGGAGCAGGTCAGTCAGTTGAGGCATGTCCGCAGCCGCATCGTAACCGCTTTAGAGGCAACGCGGAAACATCTGTCAGTAATAAAAGTGCCTTCTGACCACCTAATTTATTGCTGTGTTTGAGTTGTGAAATAATGTCGTTGTAGGTTACCACTGCTGAATCTGAAATGAAAATTTTACCTGCGAGAATGCGTGTACGTGGGATAACGTTCAGAGTTTTTACATTATGCTCACACTGCAAATTGAGTAATTTTTATTGGCATGCTAGAAATTACGTGCTGAGTGTTTGTTACTCCTAGTAATACCGCTTAAGCAGGTAGGAATATGCTCAATTGGGAGAAATATTGGAATTAAAAATAAATTTTGATGATTTATTCTCCAGAACCATTTCCAACACATGTACGAGCATATATGCTCAGCTTTGACGTCGTGTTTTCCGAGTTTTAATGTATAGAAGAAAAATCATGAGCTGCTGCTAAATTCATCTGTCCTCACAAGATCCAGGTTCATGACTGTTCAACTCATTAAACAGTTCTTGAGAAGTTTTAATCGAATTTTTTCTACCTTACAGCAGGGGCGATGACTCTTCTTCGAAAAAGTACACTGCTCCAGGTAAGTACGCATTATTAACGCCAAGGAAACATGTTCCAAAGGATTTGGTATCGAAATGATCATAAGTAGAAGTGTTTTTTCATTAAATGCACTTTGCATATATGTGTATAATATCTTACACATCTTGTATTTGATATGACAGTTTATTAAATATACAATGCTATATAATCCATGTCCTAATTCATGGTTATTGTCACTGTTTATTCTTTGATCGGGTAATCCTATCTGCCTCCAACAGGGCTGAGAGCCCATTGCTGGTGCTCAGCTTTCTTTGCTTATTTCGAGTGTACAGTTGCTTCTCCACAGTCTCTCCAGAATTTCCTCCTGTGGTCTGTAGTGTCAAAATTTACGTAGGATGCGACGCGTAGAATTTGGGAGGAAAATTAGCTGGGAGTCATTTGCCAGTCATTTGAGGACTGAACTCGAGCGAAATTGACTGATGAAAGTCTCTACTTGGTAGCTATGACGACATGGAGTACACAGGTGGTTATTTTGCGACATATCGTCACGTAGTTGGGGGGAAATTATCTCATAGAATGATTACCCGTACGCGATTCTAGAGAAAATCAACGTAAATGTATGAGTGATTTTAATTCGAAGTTTTGTACACAGCTCAGTGGTTCGATGAACAATATTTATGAAATGGAATGACAGTTGGAGGCTATGAGTGGACATTCATTTTAATTTGTAAGTAGGTCTTTCTGTATTCGTCGTGTAAACTCCCCCACTGGGATTTGTGGAATGACATCGCCCGTGGTTACAAAATTTTAGGGTTAAAAAATGTCACTTGGTAGAGCTTTCACTGGTAGAACTACTTCTCACTCAGATGTGTCAGACTGGGGAAAGTGCCTGTAAGTACGTAAGGGCAGGCAGGGAAGCGATATATTCAAAAACAGATATTAAAAAGAACAAAGTAGAGGGTATTACACTTTAGAGTAATTCAACGACTACAACAGAGAAATATGTAAGCGTAAACACGTAATGAGGGAACTACCTTGACGATAGAAAGCCTTTTAAAAACACACTTGTAAGATAGAGGTTAGTGATGAAGTATTAAATAACGACGATGTGACTCACAGAAGTCACCGTTTTAGAGAGGGTGGGTGAGAATGAGTTGCTGAAAAGGCATCAGATAATAACGATGTCGCACACAAAAGTTAGAGCTGTGGAGAGGGTGGGGATGAGCTGGTGAGGTTGCATGCAGGAGGAGTGGTGGCAGGACCCCGTCACTTTGCGTGTGTCGAGTTCGCCGGTAGTACCCCCATTTGGCGGCGCCGCACCAGAGCCATCAGCCCTGGCAAAGACCCCCACTACCTCGCCCAAGTGGCTAAGGAGGTCGCTGCGGAGCCCCTCATCGTGCCTGGTACGTCTGCCAGCACAGCTCTCAGCCGACGCAAGACTCGCGAGACTCGCTTGACGGCTCTGCCCAATTCTAGGGACACGTGAACTTGTACTAGACGCTCGAAGGGAATTACTGAGACAGAAGCAAGCTAAAAAGGTCGCGTGAACCACAGCGCAATTGAGATGTATTTGAAAGACGCGCTTGACTGGCGTTGCGTACCTTGAACAGTCGAGGTTGGTAATCTGACGTAAAGTGGAATACTTGCTTGATTGTTAAATTTTTTGAAGTACTGTTATCCATGATACAGAAAAATCTGAATTCTGACTTTCTTAGTCACGATAATTAAATTAACTGCCACCAATTCTGCATTCAAAAGAAAATACAGGGTATCATTTTGAAAAAGCGTTCAAAAATAGAGTTAAATCTCATTCAATGAATTATTCAGCTTACCGTGTCTACCTATAGAAAACGAATGATCGCAGAATACTAAATAACATGAAATAATTGAAAAATTCAATCAATTTATTAATTTGTTTTCCTATAAAACAGCTGAAGAGTTTTACTAGCCGGTAATAATATTAGGAAATGAATAATCTGGGAATTTGGTCCGGGTATTTAATAATTTTTTCAGCAGAACTTGCTTTGTTCTGAGAATGATCAATGGGTTCGTGGAATATTAATTACTCTTCAACATTTATCTTCGAATGAAGCCACATTCATGAGTTTTCTCCGAACTCTGAAGTTTCTGCCAGTGTCGAGCACTACATCTGAAACATTTGAAGATGAGTGACAGTATATATCAAAAAAATAAAACTGAAACATTTTCTCTGCACCTTTTCGACCATAAGATACGTTCTTTGCGCGAGTATTACTTCAAGCGCTGGGTCCTCTCTTGGAGTTTGGCTTTCTAAGTAAAGGAAATAGTGAAAAAATAATTGCTTCTATTCAATATTTTCGCTTTTTTTCTTCAGTTTTTGTCCATTTAGTTTTTCGACTGACACCTTGGTTTGATGTAGCTTTACTTAACTTTCGCTCACTAAACACTACACAATAAACGACAAGAAGCCGACAAGGAGCAGAATAAATTCAGATCGCACGCTTCACGCCGGAATCTTGACGAAGACTGTCCAAGAAGCAAGTGCACTGTATGAAGAACCTCATTCTTGTTCATTCTCTCAAAAAAAGATGCACTTTTATCCTGACGACATCAGTCGGATAAGAAAAATTATTTTTAAGATTGGATTGCCTGATCAAGGATAAACCTAAACCAATTTTAATTTGAACACACATAGCTAAAGTCTAAAAATTTCCTAATGAATGCCGATGGCGATTTTTTCTAGCCTTGGAGTACAAAGAGATCCCTTCACTGAGCGCTCGAAGGCCTCGTTATTATCCCGAGGACGAGCATATGAAGGACAATCTCAGAATAAAATGTCTCTCTCAGTACAAATCTACGAGGACGGCTGCTGGTAAGTGTACAGAGTGGGCCCCGGACAACCGTTTTCGAGAGTAGAGTTTGGATCGTGAAATTTTGATGTGGCCCAGCGTAGTGTAGTTTGAAGGGCCGACTTTGCGGTGATTGTACCAGCTGATGGACGAGAAACATCTTAGATGTCTCGTTTCTTTCTGGGTAGCAGTAGAAAAGTTGTATTTTGTTCGTTGTTACTGATTTAGATTGCCTGATACAGAAATACGAGTCTTACCCCACGCCTTACCTTGTATTAAGTGTCCTAGTCCTGAATGCTCCTGGAAAAAAATGAATGCACTGTAAATTTCCACTTGCGAAATCTTCTTGGTGCGAAAAATTAAAAGCCTGCAAATATCAAATGTGTTTTCTGCGCTACATTACTTCGAAAATGAACGACTCGTTTCTAGTCACCACGGAAATACACTTCCACTACACTTCCACTACAGAAATACGTGATTTGCACTATTTTCAACATCTTACGTCTTGAGGGAAAGCATTAGCAAGCCTTTGCATTTCTTCAATTCCTCAACATGACACAAATTTTTGTTTTCTAACAAAACTGTATACGAATGAAGTATATATTACATGCGTTGCTCGAGGTGCAATTAACTTTGTTGCTTATAATTATTATTATTATTATTATTATTATTGTTAAGAACATGCTTCATTTCCTGTATGCTCTTTAGTTGTGCGTTCTGATTTCATTTCTTTTTCTTTCAAGCTTGAATTTGTGCATGAATATTTGCGATGTGTTACAGCCCTCACTTTTGTTGCGGGCTCATAAGTTGTGGAATAATTAAGAAAATTCTGCACTGCCTAACGTGTGTTTAAGATCTTTTAAGTTCACTGCCCATCAGAATAATTCAGTCAACTCTTTATTTTGTAATTTTTTTGGAAACCAAGTCGTCGCTTTTAATTAATTACATTTAAGTGGCGTTAAATTTGTTTGCTGTATTAGTTGTGTTATAAGAAAGCCGTCCTTCGATCAAGGAGAGCTACGGATAGAATAGCCGGGATTGGTGCAGCGCGAGACTCGGTCTCCGCAGTAGAGTCCGGTTTTTGGCAACCACGAGGTCGCGCAGGTCATTGGCCTCATAATACCTGAGTAATTTAAATTTGTACGGAGGGGAAATATAAGACAGGAACCCTCAGTGACGCGTTCGTTATGACTGGCTACGATACGATGGACGTTAACATTAGGCGACTCGAAGGAAGTTTACGCTATCAGTTGATGAAGTTGAACATTTAACTGACTGCGTTATCTGAACTGACGACTCGACACGCCCGTTTCTATATGATATTCTTACACGTGTCTTTTGTTTTGAGTGACGTTTTATTGTGAAATTTAGTAGGCAGCACTTTTAAGTGATCACGTTTCGAATTATAGCAATTTGGCTCTTGGTATTGGGATTGAGAACCTTTCTGAATTCTGTCATATTTGCTGAGAATATTGCTACGTTCCTGCTGGACACCCCTGCTGGACCACTTAATCGTACCGCCCCTGGCACGCCTTGTGACCAACAATATGCAATGCAGAAGTAAAGCCCGAGAAGCTGCTCATCCGCGACAGGCTGTCTATGAAAATTCACCAGTACCTCAGCGACACCTTGCCGCCCGAGAAGTTTGACACCTACATGAAGACCTACCGGCAGCCGGACCAGAGGCCGCACTGTGAGTCTCACCAGCTCCTTAATATGCAACGGTCGCTGTCGATATATAAGGACGTTGGTTGTTGCATTCACACGGTTAATGTTGACGACATATGTGGACGTCAGTGGTTGCATTCACACGGGTAATGTTGACGACATATGTGGACGTCGTGGTTGTTGCATTCACACTGTCACTATTCATCAGAGGAGAAGTAGATAATTCCGCAAACCATTTCATAACATACGGGTTCGTTGCTGGCGTAGAAGATTTTAATCGCTTTAGGTTTGGTTACTTGATATTCGTTGCTTTGATCTTATGTCCAGCTACGCGAACACTCATGGCGATATGGCAGCCCGTGTGCTTGTTCTTATCCTCGATGGCCACAGAGAAGCCAGAGTCCTGCTTAACGAGGCCAATTTCATATTTCATACGGCTGCAGGAAAGCCAAAGTCTTGCTTAGCGAGGCAAATTTCATATTTCATACGGCTGCAGGAAAGCCAAATTCTTGCTTAACGAGGCAAATTTCATACTTCATACGGCTGTAGGAAAGCCGAAGTCTTGCTTAACGAGGCAAATTTCATATTTCATACGGCTGCAGGAAAGCCGAAGTCTTGCTTAACGAGGCAAATTTCATATTTCATACGGCTGCAGGAAAGCCGAAGTATCGCTGGAAAAGCCACTCGGTAGAATTTTGAAGTTTGACTTTTTCTTTTGATCTTGGCAAACTCAGAGTTTCCTTTTGGCTGAAAAGTGAATCAGGGTGTGGAGCTAGAGAGCATGGAATATCTTCCCTCAAAAGACCCATTATTCAATGAGCAGGAATTTTTTACAAGGGGGAAAATGTCAGGGTGTACCTTAGAATATTAATCCCTTCGAGTCCCCTGTAACATGTTGACATGTGCCAAAAATATTTTCAACAAGTCTAGTGGGGTGTACTGGTATTTGTTCCTAAAATGAAATGATATAGATTAAAATTGGCGTTTATACGCATGAAAATGATTATATTACGTTATCATTTCACTATAGTTAAGGCAATTTACGTATTTCTACTGAAACGAAAATTTTATTTTTAAGCGTAGTAATCGGTTATGCAGACGCCGACTATAAAGAGCTCAAGATACGACTTTCAAATGACATTATTGGTAATCAAGCAAAGTCGTTAACAAATTCAGCTTTATGAGTTTAATTTCTACAAGTATGACAAGAATATTTTCAACAGTGTACTGTTGTCCGAAATGAAGGTCAAAAGCCAGATGTTAAGTGCTCTCCACAGAGGGCAAAATTTGACTGCATTTTGATTAGAGGTGCGTGTGTAATTACTGCCACACATATTGAGCATATATGAAGCATAGGTACGATGATGATGTAAAATAATGTGAGCCTTAATTGTAATTAAGTGTGTAATTTGTTTTCCGATGTTTTCAACTTTGTACATAAGCTTAACATTCATTTAATCAATGTTTCTCCTAGAAATTCGGGATGAAATATTATAACGGCTTTTTTTCAACTCAGATATAACGTCAGATTAGTTGAAGTTGACTGAACTAATCATTTTTGCCAGGCTTGAGCATTCCACACAATAATTTGGTTGACGAAGTGAATACATAACAGGAAGTTACTTTTTTACAGTCTAAAACCTCTAAAAATATTTTTACTTTAAGTTTACTGGAGCATTAAGTTTCAAAACTTAAAGGAACTTCATTAAAATTAGTTTTTCTACAGTTAAACGCAAAAACATTCTGCTGTAAATACTGTATAAAAAGTGATTTATTTATATTTTTTAAGTTTTCTTTTAACTGGATTCCATTCAGTTCTTCATACTACACACACATAATCTTCTGCTTTGTCACGGTCGACCATTTTATACAGAACATATCGTCGTACAGAAGTGATCGGATAAACTTAATTTTTAAATTATAAGCAGTGGTGACAAGAAGATTTGATTCTAGCATTGTCAATACCTTCATATTTTAGTCTCTTATGTAACATAGTGAGTCGATGCTGAATGTACGTCGTTTGATGGTGTGTTACGTTATGATATGCCATTCAAGACCACAAATCGAGCCGCCAACGTAGCAGTACCTGCCAGGTATGCCACGGCCTCTAGATAATCAAGGCACGCGGTCGAGCAGCTTATTGTACCGAGAAGTTTTTTGTCACCGAGTATTGAAACGGGCCTTCTTCTTCTGGTTCCCATTGCAGTGTAGTTTAAGTTTTTTCACTACCGAAACTCTCAGAATCCAATTTTAAAAATTAGTGGTCGTTCGTAAAGAAGGCTTAAGGAAGTTTACTGCTTCATGCCTCTAATGTTGGGATAATGTAAACATCCCGAGGCTACGAGCAGATTTTGAGAAAAGAAGTAATGTTTGAGTCCGTTGGATGATCTTCAATTATTTTATAGACATATATGCAAGTGGTGTGAAGTGCATTCATTTTTTTCGGGACGGATAATAACAATTATGGTGAATGAATTATTATAATACATTGTAATACTTATCGAACAACGACCATCTTTTTTGTTCGATGGTGCAACTTTTTGCCATGTTTAAACCCTTTACTACGAAGCAAACATGACCACAATACATATTCACGTACATTACCACACAGTAGCCCTCAACTCAGCCCACATCTTGCCAAAGCTTCAAGCTTCATGTTGAATAACTGGTATTTTTTACTGAAAAACATGACCCTTGCAATCACTCTAACCCGACAACGGGAGCGGCGACTGTGCAGATGTATCAGTAACACGTCATGACCGCACAGCTGTATCAGTAACACGTCAATACCGCACAGCTGTATCGGTAACACGTCTATACCGCACAGATGTATCAGTAACACGTCACCTCCACGAATGAACAATGCTAAAACATTGGCTTTACGAAGCATTGCGCAGGACGAATGTCTTCAATTTGCCGGAGTAGAATACACTTTCCAAAGTACTCAACAGAAGGCACATTCACTAATTCGAATACCGTTGAGACATACTCTCATTTATTTGTTTTGAAGGTAGTTGTGTGTGAGACCTGCAAGTAGTTACATTGAAGTTTGTCGTAGATAAGATTACCACTCAATTAATCAATATTTTGGTTTGCAGACGCTACGTACCGCAGCGGTAAGTTTCTTAGACATCATCTTCTGCATGAACAGCGGAAGTTTATTTTGTATTCTGAGTTGCAGTGTTTTGCAAAGAATGACAGAGCTCACAGTACATCACAGTTTAAATTCGAGCACTTCCCCTTGTTGCTCTCAATTTTAGCATTCGGCTTAAGTCATGCAGTAGAAATAAACATGAATTTTTAGCGCTCAACTTACGGTAGTAGTAAATGAAAATAAATCTTTTCCCGGCGCAATTCGTCCCTTCAGTCTCTGGCTTGGTGTGCTCCACGCACCTCAAAATCAGACGCAAGTTGCCGTTCAAAAAAACTGATCTTGTGACTCGAATTTACTGAGGCAAAATCGAATTGCAACGAAAAAATTATGCTATCTCATCGCTCTGTTTAAAGAGGAATGGATCATTATTGTTTTTTGGAACAGAAATTTATTTGAGACCACTCTGGTCATGGAGGATTGATAACGTAAAAATATCCTATTGAAAACCTCTGTGATGAATGTCGCTTTTTGCAAAATGCGTTCATTGTTGCGTTTAAAGCATTGATCACTTTAAATACATATCGGTAATAATTTTATTTTTTATTAAAATATTTAATAATAACTAGAACGTGAAACGATTATTAATATTGTCACAATGAAGCTTTTTTATCTTCTGTCATATGTTTATTTGTAATTTATTTGCATATTGACCATTGCCGAAACTACAAGCTATTAAATAACAATGCATTGATGTTTTTTTTCCTGCAGCTCTTCTTTTACTTTTTAGATTGCGTCAGCAGGAGTATTTTCTTTATTATTATTTCTCTAGGTTTTTGGACGTCAATTATCTTACCATTCTTGACCAAGAAGATTCCGAGTCATAATACCAATACTTTGCTCTAGCTCCACAGCTACCACCTCAGAAGGTCGGCACTTGATCTTAAATTTTGTGAATCCTTTCACTGACAATGTTCACGTTGGTGACGCAGCTTTTTTGAAATAATAGTCATGTGTGAACGCACAAGTAGGCGATAGCTAAAGCTCTCTCTTCACACATGTCTGTCTACTCAGGTGCAGTAAAAAAAGAATGCGCAAGTTAAACTATGAGCATTTGTTTTTATAACGATTAAGGTGCCGGGTCAAGTAAAGTATTGAAATCAGACTCCGTAATTTTCGTCCCTAAGACAAATGAAAAGGTCGAACCGGACAATGTAAACTGACGACAAATATTTCTTATACGCTTGCTTTGCCACTTCTTACACTATGCTCGTTTATTGTTATCATCCTTTTCCAGGATACTACAAGCCTAAGCTCTATGCTCCTGGTTAGTAAAATCATTTCTATATTTTCCCTTATGTTGTGTAACACTTTATTTCACAAACTTTATTTGTTACACATACGAGATATCGTTCTGTTAAAGATTTTCCCTATTTTTCCTTTCTTTTTTAAAGCCTTCCGCTGTGCACTGTCACACGCATTCAGTGCAGTCCGACTGGGCTGTTAACCTTGGGCTCTTTCTAAGAAATTTTTCAACCCCTTAGTGGGGATACTGTCCCTTTCTTGTCAGTTGTTCAACCTCGGCTTAGAATATTCCTCTGTGCACTCAATTCTCGCTAACGTTTTGTAAAAATTCTGTGTCCCAAGCTTCAGTTTATTTTCTTTGAAATTGAGGGACTGTGTTAGGAATACTTTACTGCTGATCAATACTTGCGAATTCGGACGCTAAAGATCAACAGAAAATTCGATTTTACTTCAGTTCGAGGTTACGAATTCTTGATTCGTACATTAAGGAACATACCAATGCTGCTTAATTGAGTTAAAAAGTCCTGCTTAATTTAATTTTCCTTAGTTTTCACAAAGAAATTGTTAGAGACTATCGACTCACGATGGTTCAAGCTATCAACCATAAAAACAATTAATTCTGATTTTAAATCTTTTAAAAAATCAGTTTAATCTTTGCAGTTAACTATACTTCCTGTTGTAGAATGTCGCTAATCTTTAATTGCAACTTGATGAATTATTTTGCTATTTGTTGGGACGTCCGGTGTCTGTGTTCTAACTTGATTTTACTCTGTTCAAATTACTGTCACGATTATCCTTAATAAATTTTAGTATTGAGTACCCAGTCAGCGACCTCTGATTTTCGTACACCTTCTCATGAGTTTATTGTTCTTTTTTGTTCCATTTCTCCTGTTTTTATCAATTGATTGAGTTTTATGACGTACTGACCGTTTCTTTATGTTTCTTTGTGTTCCTGATTTGCAGAGTACTGGAAGCCAAAGAATTATATGATGGACGACACACCGAAAAGTAGGTCCTCGGAGTTTATTTTTACATGAAAATATTTTGTGACTGCACATGACGCTACATGACGCTAGGACAAAAATATTTTCTTTTAAATCACTGGTTCTTTTTGAGCTGTGACGAGAATGACGGAATTTCTTTTCAGTTCTGCGGAGACTGATAAATACCATTATCTTCTGGTGGACTATTGAATTTTGATCGATTTTACAGCTAAAGATCACAGTAAATTAACTGCCATACTTTCTTCGAATTTCTTAAAAATTCTACTGGGCTTGGGACGTAAATTTCATGATTGAATAACTATCGTAAATATAATCATCATTATTAAGATACCCAAATCATCAGCCACATGACACTCGTAACAGAATGATCGAATAACATACTTGAACAACTGGACCTTACGTACACGATGACTACCTAGCATGCATGGAACGACGCACTGTGCTGAGACCAACGGACCTTTGTAAGGCCACCGGACTGCCAGCACTGCTTAATTAAGAAACTGTGTCTGGCGCCCTTACCCGACTTACTAACGATACAAGACGTAATGGTTCACTAACACAGTACTCACAATCTCAAAATAACTCCTTCTTCCATAGAATTTTATTGCCTTGATCAACAGCCTATCATTTTTTCGCACATCATTTCAAGATTTTGTTCAGCTTGAAAGTTTTATCGGTTCTATTTTCTGTGTCTTCTTTTTTATAGTTCATGATATTTTTGAGCTGCTTTTTATACAGAAGTATCTAAGGATGTGTTGAATGTATCGACCACTTACTAATTGCGAGGTATGGAGAAGAGTGACTATTAACAGCTTTGTTCTCACACTTACGAGCATTACAGCGCTGTATTGTTCCTGCTCGCACTTTGGGGTGAGCTTTTAAGGTGAGTAACGCAACCAAGTTCAATTTGCTTCGAGCAATCATATTGAGTGTTTTAATGTCATAAGCCAGGAATATACATGAATGTACGTAGAAACTCAAGCTCGAAATAGCAGTAAATTACGAAATAATCGTAAATTAAACAGCAAGTGTAAACAAATAGACCAAGTTCTGAATAGAGGGTCTTCAAACAATTAGTTTGAAAAATTAATGGATTCAATTTGAAGAAAAATTAATGGATTCAAACCAAGTGGTTGACATCATAAATGTTTTTACTCTACTGAGAATGTTGCGCTCTACGTCGCATCAGTTCTGTCGTAGCAAGCTGTCAAATCTGCTACCTTTTAAGGCATGAGGTGCGCCAACTTGCGTTAGAAAAAAATGTTGTAGCTTCAATTGATATGTTCCAAAATTTTCCAAACCTTCGACAAATGCTAGTATGTGAGGTGTGCCCCAGCAGAAAGAAACAAGGGGCTTTAAAACTAAATGAGAATTATAATAATTTTCATGAACTTCCAAATTTAGCTTAAACCTGCAGTCCAAGTCATTCTTACTAACATTTTGGATCGCACTCCAAACCTACGAGTCATTGAATGGTATGAAACATTATTCATGCAACTATCTGACAAAATTTAATGATAGTTGTATATTTGACACGCTTCTATTTCACTCTGATGTTACATAACACAGTACATTAAGTAAATATCTTAACCTGTATACCTGGCGTAATTCCCTTTAACTCACTTTCATTGTATCAAAGATTTCGGACGAAGCTCTGAGTGAGCCTAACTTCAACTTTACTTTAGTAACTTTATTATCTCATGTCATTAATCGGTAAAAATCAAATTTGATAGAATTTATATGAGCTAATGCCAGTATTTCTGCCTCAAAGTCAGAACCTAGCTTAGCTTCCTAATAATAGTTTAGCAAATATTTTTAGCATTTCCCGTGTAGACATTAAAGGACCAGAATGAATTCATCTCTCGCTAAATGGAAGCGATTGTGTGCAGTTCTGCCAGACAGCTACAGCTCGAAGTACGCCTCGAAGTACGGCAGCTCGAGCACCAAGTGGGACGAGCCCGACACGGTCTACGGCCCCAGCAGCGACAAGAAGCCCTATTCTAAGGTAGAGACTGGGTCCTCCTTCTTCTCCACTTATGGCTACACCAACCGTAAGAAGGATTACGTGGCCGAGAAGGTGCGTGACTATTACTACTTCGGCGACCAGCCCAAGGTTGGTGTAAATTGGATGGCCTCTGGGGAGCCGTGGAGCAGAGTTCGAGGACGTTTCTCAACCGAAAATTATGTTTTGTTGAGTTTATTATATTTTCAATTTTTTCAGTCGTTTTTATCATCTCTCATTTGCTTCTTTTATTTATTTAAGCTTTACTATTTTGATAACCCGATAAGTTTTCGTTTGCGAATTCAGAAGGTCATTGTCGATTTTTAATTTGATACTCTTGAAAGCTCATTCTCTGCTCCTCTGAATATCTTCCAATTAAATGTTTTGTTTGAAATAGACGAGCTTCCCAGCATTTATCAGCACGCTCAGCTCTCACAAAGGTCTCGCTACCAAAGTTCCATGGTCCTCACCCTCACCAGAAGAGTCGCCGCATTTCATCGGTTAAAATTTTTCTTGCCTCCGATACCTGTCGTCAGGACTGAACAGGTGCTCGCGTGAGGAAGCCTCATGAATGCTTCGTTTGAGTCAGTTTGTGTTCGTGTCTTCCGTTTAGAAATAGATCCAAGTTTTCCCAGCTGTGGCGAGTCTTGAAACCGATGACGACGCTCGAGAGCAGCCATAGCTGAAATTACTTCTCAGTGCATAACAGACTTTGGATCTCTCCATAAGTGAAGATGACAAATATTGTGAGAAAAATGAAACGTTTTGCAAAATATTTCATCACACAGTTTTTTAATATCTCTTATTTTGTTCTTTATATTCATTGCGACGGGAATTTTAATGAACTGAGAACTTTTCCGGATGGGGGGGAAGATGTGACATTTCACTGCTTCTTTCCTTATCATTTGCTCGCACAAAACACTTGGTAGTAAATTACACATCGTTGTAGGAGTCCTGTCAAATTTTAACTGGCCCATTAACCGTCAAATTTTCTCAGCCTTGTCAAAGTTTCCCATAATTATCAAAGTTTTCCTGAATTATCATCAACGGTCAATCGTGAACTCTCTGGAGGAGCCATCAAGAATAGCCGATAGTGCATCTAGGATTTGATTCTGGTCCACCTCCAACGAGTGAGCTGTGAATTCAGGAAAGAATAAAATACGTAGACATTTCCAAGTTTATGTGCACGTGCCGAACGGGACTGCTCCTACATTCGGCTCAGAACTCTGTATTGGCAACATTCTCTGCCCTAAGGTATCTGGGCACCGTACTGCTAACGTTTTAGATTGTTTCTAAATCTAGTAGTTTTAGTATAGAAGTAAATCACTGACAGCAGAATGAATTCCATTCTCTGTCCACTTGCAACTCAACGCCCCCACGACGCGGGCATGCAGCAGTGGTGTTCGCATTCACTTTTATTTACGAGATGTGTTTGATTTGTTGAATCCCGTGTAAAAGGTTCGGGTGCACCCATTTCCTGATTTTACACTCAGTCATGACCGACAAAGGTGAGTTAGGGCGAGATTTTTGATCCCTTCGAGTTTATTTGTAAGCAAAAATCATCTAATTTTCATTAATTCATCGCTAATTTAGCGTACAAAATGCCTGGTTGAATATCTTACTCGCTTTCTATTCTCTAGGGACAACATTCTGAGGTGTATCATTCGAGGAACGAATTCAACACAAGTTCAAATAAATAATTAGATGCCGTTGGCGTCTCCTAAAACATATGAAGGAGTTTTTGAATTGAATTCTGCTTAGAAAGATTTAGAAAAAGTTAAACTACTTTTCATTAATTATGACAATTTTACCATAAATTAAAATAACCACTTGTTACACGACGCGATTTCTGTTGAATTTTTAATCCTTTTTAATCTCTCATTCTCTTTTCACAAAATTTATTTTCACGGAAACGTTCGAAAAAAAATAAATCACATGACGGTCTATCCTCTTTCCGTAGTCGAATTTATCCTGCAGTTTTATTTGGAAAGCTCTTCAGAAAGATGTACTGCACGCCTATAGAAGGAAAGTCCTATCTATCACGTATGATGAACTGGTAATGTAGACTGGACAAAAATGAACAGAAATGCGTGATTAGTAAATGTTTTTAGTTATATGTAGATTTAAGAACCAGATAATTATTCGATGTCAGTGTTCCCGCAGTCAGGGGAGCTGGATGCCCCGCGGCGAGGTTTTTGCAGGGTATTTTGTGCACACTCTCATGTCAGTGATGAAGTTATAATCACAGTTATTTTTATTCATACTCTTACTTTCAGAGACCAATTTACATTACTTGAATCATTGTAAGCTTTTTTAAGATGAGCTCCTGACAGCAGAACATAATAAACAGAAATCGGAAGCAAAAGCTATTTAAATGACCTCACTACTTCTTTGATGACATACTTAAAATTTGATTGAAATTCGATTTTTCGAAAATCACACACGTAAAATGAAAGGGAGAACCAACGTAAACGGTTTTGGAATGCCCAGATTCCATCATCAGGGCTGAAAAAATTATTGAAAGGCACGCACTAAAATTCACAAACTATGGAATTGAATTGTAACTTAAAGGGATAAAATTTTTTACATGCTCGTTCGATTGCACAGTTTTGATCTATCTTGCTAGGATTTACCTGAGCATGACTACCTGGTGAAGTTACATGAGATAGCGATATCAAAAGTATCAAATGCAAACTTTGCCCATGTTTGAGTGAGCCCCGACACTGTCTTCAGACTTTGACAGATCGTGTGAAAGTCGCTTTATCAGACATGTGATATTGTTTTCGGTCTGTACAATGAATGATAAATATAGTCAATATAGTTATACTAACATACGCAATGCTCATTAATATGTGAGTACATTTGACAGCTTTTAAGAATTTTCCTTAAAAAAACCATCATAATAAAGGGAAATATATTTTATATTTATTTTAAAAATCATGAGGAATACCGGAGCATCGTATTAAATATTTTATATACGGTGTCATATAGTTTCTGCCTCATACTTGAGAATGACATTGATAGCATTTTGGTTAGGAAAATAACGTTTCATCAGAACTATTTACTTCTTCTTGATGAAATACATACGCTGGTCGTCTGTTTCTTGAGGCGGAATTAGTACGTTACATCTAATGCTGCATATAGTTTTAATTTTAATACTTGTAGTTATTTTGCAATTTATTTTTTGTTATTGCCCGTTTAATGACTACTATGTACAAAGATTCATTCTGTCACTACTAGTTTCATGCAAAGAAAGTTTCAGTTCGTTTCGTTGAGTTTCATTTAAAATTATTGACATTAACATATTCCTTTCAACATTTTATTTCAATTTTGTACGTTCTAATTGTTTACATCAACCCTAACGTAAAAATTTCCCCAGAGTAACACTCATTTCTCGTTTTAATTTTATTTCACGAGTTTCCCTCTCTCATTTGACTTTGATTTCCCCGTACCCCGCCGGCCCGCAAACAGGATGGAAGCTCCGTGCGCTTCAGCAGCCAGGTGAGGGAGTGTGACGTCTACTGTGTGGTGAGTGCTGTGCCTCAGCATGCTGTGTGTGGTGAGTGCTGTGAGTGAGTGGGGAGTGCTGTGCTGGGCCTCAGCATGCTGTGTGTGGTGAGTGCTGTGCTGGGCCTCAGCGTGCTGTGTGTGATGAGTGCTGTGCTGTGCCTCAGCATGCTGTGTGAGAGGGGTGGTGGTCGCAGCGGGGACGCTTTTAATTAATTCTGTCCTACAGTTCAATTTAAAATATTTTCCACCTTCTTAAAGATGCTTTGACTGTCAGTGGTCTACTTTTTTAAAACTGTCCGAGAATATAAATTTGAAATTGTAAACATGAAAGTAATAAAATTCTCGACTAAGTTTCGGTCATCTGTAAAAGTAAAACAGTCCATTCAATTAATGCATTCTTGGGTAGTTTTTGAAAAGTTGATCAATGGCAGTCTAAGCATCTTTTGGAAGGTGGAAAAATGTTTCAAATTGAACTATAAAATCAATTCTGATTTACAATTTTTGGAATTCTATCGTAGCTAGATTTTAGGATAATCGACAGGAGTACCGCAGCTACTTGGTTTATAGGTGGCAGAGGAAACACTTATTCTCTACAGTTGCCGAATTTCAGGGAGTTGCCCCTCAGTGGCGTGTTTGTCCAGTTTTATTTGAGATGCCACTTGCCCAGTGAGTCATTTACTCGTAGCAAAATAGCATAATCGTCACAGGAGACGTGATGGCATTGTGATGCTAGTGTTTTAGTGCGCCGATATAGTTATTGCGATGGGAATTGTGCTATATTGTACCTGTGGTTGTTATTTAATGATAATTAGGTAAAAATAGGGGTTGAAAGAAGCACTAGATTACCTGGAGCCTTTGATTTGTTTATAGCTTAACGATGAGTTGCAGTAGACTTGTGTGACGGTAGACATGAGTGACGGTAGACTTAAGTGACGGTAGACTTGTGTGACGGTAGACTTGTGTGATAGTAGACTTGGACTTGTGTGACGGTAGACTTGAGTGAGGGTACACTGGTATTGCAGTGCTATCATTTTGCCTCAGTTCCGTGTTTGTACTTAACGAAAATTACATAACACAGCTGCTTTTTCCTCAAATATACAAATCGGTAACTTTTAGGCAAAAAATGCATAGATTTAAGCACTTGATTCAGAGTGAATATAGAATAAACTAAAATGTGAATAAAACTCAAAAATTAATAATGTGTCTCCATCATATTGGTGAGTACCGTTTTCGACCCCATTGAAGGCTCCCGTGCGTCAGTGTTGCTCTCATTTTTTGGTTAGTCTAAATTTTTGTCTTCACTGAGCAGTGATTTCTCATAATTTTTGGGGGGTTTTGATTAAGATGAGCCTCATCGCTCTTCATCGGGGCTAACAGCAGGCTTTCTTCAAAAAAATAATTAATAGATTTCTCTTTTCAAAAACATCCGAATGTAATCTGTAATATGTGTTTAATCCATAATGCAGTGATATATGTTTTCAATATTCGACGGTTGAGTTTCTAGTCGTCACTTCAGAAGGCATCATGGAGCGATTTGAATCTATTTGCGTTTCTGTTTTGCTACGCAGAATTTCCTCTCTCTTGAATGCCCACATCTGACGTAATGTCCTCCTTTATCCACACAAGGCGGCAATACATTTAGTAATGCGATGTAGTTTCCACGCTGTGCTAACCTCGCCCTTTCTGTGCGTGCAGGCGATCACGGAGACGGAGGCCGCCGAGCCTGACGTTTCCGACGAGAAAAAAGAGAGACGCAAGAAGAAGAAGTCCAGGGAGCCAGAGGACACTAAGAGCATTGAAGCAGCACCATCTGCTGCTGCTGCTGAGCCAGCTGCAGCTGCTCCATCTGAGGCTGCTGAGACTGCTGCCCCTGCTGCTGCTCCCGCTGCCGAGAGTACGGAGGCTGGAGCGGAGGAGGAGGTCCTGGATGAGAAGGAGCGCAAGAGGCTCGAGAAGAAGAAGCGGAAGGCGGAGCGAGAAGCTGCGGCCAAAGCAGCAATGGAGGCGGAGTTGGAGGCGCTGGCGGCCGCTGAGGCTGAGCTTGCCAAGTTGGAGGCGGAAGGAGGCGCGGCCCCAGGGGCGGCCCCAGCGGGTGAGGCTCCTGCTAAAAGTGAGTCTTCAGGGGTGAT
>VOMN01002280.1:0-14446 GCA_014899125.1 Orchestia grillus
CTGTGCACGACTTCAAACAAGCAAACAAGACGACCAGAGTTTTAGTAATATTTAGATAGACCAGCCTATAGTGATAGCATTGCGTATCTCATTACCCTGCCACAGTCGCACAAACCCTCAAAACGTGAGCTGTGCACACACACCGCGTGAGATGCGGGCGGGTCACGCAGCAGCCAACGTGTTCATGAGATGAAATAATAGCTTGAAATTCGAATAAGAGTGAACCACCACCAGCACTGGAGCTGGTAATTTTCTCTGGTGCTGCGGGCAACAAAGAACACTACACAGAAATTACAGAGCAAATTGCACGCTATTGCATTCGTCTCTACGATGGCATGTTGGTCCGCAGTGATAGTGAACTCCTTAAATGGCGTACGCTTACGTCGAACCTTTGTTCACTAACAACTCTCGCTCGTCAGATCTCCGCATAGAAAAAGATATTTCCACGTCATCTTCTATTTTCCATCCTCAATGATTAGCACAGCGACAAAAGCTAGAGGGCTACGACGCCCGACAGCACCGAACAAACCAACATAAACATCAGGAGCCAAATTAAAGAATTCGATGAGGAGAACTAATATGGAAAGGCGGAAACTGGAGGGTAGAGATGGCCTCCACACACCCTGGAAGCTGGAAGGCCAGTCTGAGATGTGCACGTGGCGATCAGGCTGCCATCACTGCCACCACGCCATGTGCACTCGTGCCAATACGCCATGTGCACTCCTGCCACCACGCCTTGTGCACTCGTGTCACCACGCCATGTGCACGCGTGCCACCACGTCATGTGCACTCGTGCCACCACGCCATGTGCACTCCTGCCACCACGCCATGTGCACTCGTGCAGCACCATTTCAGGCCAGCATCTGCACGATGACTTGCAACACGGCAAACAAGGTTGGTTGCCCCGAAGCCCCACCGCAGCAAAGAACGGCTTTTGTCAAAATGAAAAGTAAAACACAACGAACTAACACAGTCGTTTGACTGCAGTGTCACGTGGCCAAAATTCACGGAATAAAAAGGACTCCCAAGCTTTGCCTCAGCTGCACATCAATTACTGCACCTCATACCGTCCGCAAAAAATGAGGAAGATAACGAGTCAATGGCCTTGACCTTGACGACCTCGTAAGGGCAATCACGGAAGCTGATACCCAAATCACAGCGAAAAGAAACAGGAATGTCTTTGACGACACGCTGCACCAGCAAAATGGCCTTAGAGACCAGACCAATTCAGTCAACGCTCATGAAAATTCCGGCACAGTTTTCGCAGGCAACACAAAAAAATACGTTACTTTCTTTCCTCCAGTCTCCTCCAAGACAGAGTAAGTGATATTTGACCTGCTGCAACCTGTCCTTACTTCGGGCCATGAAGGCGGTTCTACACTTGAAGCAATGTCACTGCATTCGCCAAATCGTAAGGGTCATTCTGACTGAGACCTGACCTCAATTTCAGACAGTGGAGCTGCAGGCGCCAGGAGATCGTTCTCCTACAAGATCTTGCACAGACTCACCATGAACCACTAGTTCGGTGAGAGTTGAGTTAACTTATGGTTGACACAGCACAGAGGTGTCACTTACAAGGTGTTATGAAAACGGTCGCCAGAGCCGAAGTGCGTGATGACAGGCCAAGTAACATGAAAAAATCAGCTAGTCAGAAGTGCGTACAACGCGACACAAGCGGGCTGACACCGGGGTGCAGGTGGAGGCACGTGGGAGGGTCACAAGACAAGGGCAGTCACGCATGTTGAGGTCCAACCAGTCTCTCGCCAGTGTACCCGACACCAAACGGGGCGTGCTTGCCTAATTATTGCGAACAAACTCCTTAGCTACCGCTTCGTTTACTCCTCTTTGCAGAGCTCTGCGATTCGTATCCTAGGGCTTCGACAAAGCAGCTATCGTGGAGCTCATCATCTCGGGCAGACGTTGTGCGGGCATTTGTTCTGAGCATGAATAATTCAGGAGGACCCAGGACGGCCTGCCGCACGCCCCTTCCGTAAAAAAAAGGAACTTCAAAAGTTATAAGTCGCAAGAGGTCGCACAAGCAAGCAACACACGCAGAGAGCAGTCACTGCCCCGTCTGTGAGGACTCCAACTTTGGGAAGGCAAGTCGAGCAGTACGGTAGTAGGCAGTGCTTCAATGACGAACTATTCGTACCGAAAGAAAAGGGACCATCAAGTAGGAACTCAAAAGAACGGGGAACCTATGCTCAAGGTGTGTCTCCACACAGGATCCCGTGCACATAGAAATAAGTTAAGAAGGAAGTGGAAGAAATGTTAAAAAAGAGGCAGCGAAGAAGGTGTAAAAATTGAAAGAAGCACAGTGGGCATGAAAGACGAAGTCCCGAAGACCGATCTATAGCTGAGATAACATAACAGTCCCTCTTTAACAGTGTCAGGTAACTTAACAGTGCCTCATGGGGTCGCCAGCCCTATGGCATAGAATAAATAAACAAACCTAACTAACCTAACCCTGTTGTCTATCCTGTGCCTCCTGATGGGAACCCCAACTCAAGGAGACCAGTTGTGACGCCAGTGCGACCAAATGCCTTTAACAATTAATGAGGTTCATGGCTCGCCTCATGTCGTAGAATCTCATTGAATCAGAGTGTATTTGTTTCTTCTCTTTGATTTCATTCCCCAAAGACTGCAGCACTCGTAGAAGTTGCATTAAGAGCAAGACTCATTAGTAGCTTCGAATAAAGCAAAACACAAATGTGGCATGAGGATATTAGAGCAGTTCAGCACGTCTGCCTACCACTCATGATAATTGGCGAGTTCTTCGTCTGATTCTTGATGCAGGAAAAAATCTTGAGCAAACTTACACGCATGCGTCGCAACAGAAAGTACAAACATTATTATAATTTACATTCAAATAATTTATTACTTCGACAAATAGAGAAAAATCTCCCTGAGGGAAAAATCATAGTACGACGAACAGCAGCGCGAGCGGTACGAACACACCATGAATGTAATTGACCATATTCCTTCCCGCGAACGCTACCAAGCTGAAGCATTGCAAATTGAAGCGATCATCTAATTCGAGCGTAAATTGGAAGAAACGGACGCGTCGTGCGACAACTTACAGAGAGGCGCGCGACGAACCCGGCAACCGAGCAGAGCGCGAGACATCACGTGACGTCACTAACGTCCATCTCCGCGGCACGTCTCTTTCACGTGTAGCACTGCCGGGGCGGTGGACGATAGACACAGCAGAGAACTTAAGTGTTATCTCAGAGCGATGATTGCTACGTCGTACATCGCAGGCTGTTGTCAACCATTGCCACTTAAAAGAGCACATTTCGAGCGGCAGTGAGCAGCCCTGCGACGAATGTAACGTACGTCCTACAGCACTCGATCAGGGCTCAGATTCCCTAGCTCTAACGTGACTTAGTCGGACCTAAACATACACCCGAGTCCCTGATTATAACCAAGGTCATCAGCTTATTCGATGATCGAATGTAAACAGCAGGCACCGTCGAGATTTCATAGCCCTCCATGAATGTCGCCATTCTGCAGCACGCTTTGCCGCACTTGAACGACTGTGAACAGCTCACAGCACAACCTAGTAACCAGAAATGTGTTCTTTCGAGCGTCTTCTTGCGTGAGGAGACTGCCGCGTTGAAACCTGTCACATTCTCCATCCAAGTCATCCATAGTTTGCATTTAAGGAGCGCGCGGCCGGCCCGAGAACTGGTGGAATAGTGATTACCCCTAGCCTCAATTGGAGATTTAACAGAATTTTAACTATTTCTAATAAATCTTTTATACTAAGCAAATAAACCGAATCGTTTGCTAAAATTAAAGGGAGTGCATACATAAAATTCTGTTTTACAACACCCGTTCGCTACAGAAACATGAAATTTCTGTTATTTTATTTAATACTAGTATACACGCCCCGATAAAAATGACGGGATTTACTATGGTTTAATATTAAAATGAATGGATTTTTTCAATGAAGCTGCTACTCGTCGAGTCCTTTGAAGTCAATTGTTTATAAAAAAAATATCTTAACCAAAATATTGCCGTCGTATTCTATTGAATAAGAGATTAAGCTTTTTTGAGATTAAATTAATTTATAATACAATATTCAGTATACTATTTACACCGCCACACGTCAGCGCCGCTCGTAGAAATGTTTGCTGTGGGGGAAGTGAAAACTGAAAGGTATTGGGAGACAAAAAAATTATACATATATAGGATATGGATAGGATCTTCCATATATAAGTATACATAAATAAACAACGGCTATTATTACTGCAGCGAGGATACTCAGAACTTGATACTTTTCTTGGCTGATTTTCCTTTTAATCCACAAACGTATTCTTATTTCGAATGCTACAAATCTCTTCATTCTAAAACAAAACCATTTTCTATTCAATGCGAAAAAGTATTAACTTCCCATGGTTGTTCAACTTCGAGCCTGTAATTCTTTGCCCTCGAATTTCAGACAGAATAACTTGAAGGTTTGTTTTCGCCACCTTTAGGGAACTACGAGCTAGAAAAGTTGTTGTACATATTCCACCATTTACGGCTCAATGTAAAGGATCTGATAGCAAGCATATATCCAAAAAAGCACGTTAGGACAACACAGCTTCTACCACTTTCCTACCTAGTAGTGGTAGCAATGGCACAGGTTGCAGCACTTCAGTGACTCACACTATATTGCACAGCAAGAGAAGGGACCATTTAGCATGGATTATCGTAAACGGGGAACCAGCGTACAAGGCGTGCTCCTACACAAGATCCCCTTGCGCGTAGAAACATCAAGTTAAGAAAGAAGTGGAAGAAAAGACAAATAAGATAGCGAAGAAGGTGTGAAAATTGAATGAAGTGACAAGAAAGGTCTATGTACTCGTCTGGCTGAGAGAACCTAACACTGCTACCCAGGGGTCGCCAGTCAGTCCCCATAGCATACGATGGACAAACCCAACTCAGCTAACCCTGTCGCCCTCCCTGTGCCTCCCGTGTAATAGTCCTACATATGGAAGTCGAAACCCTGCTGGTGACGTCAGCTGGTCCAACACACGAAAAACCTCTCAGGAGCTCAACAGGCGCGCGTTAATTTACAGTGAGCCGAGAGACTGATGAGAGCGACACCACGACTCTGTAAAGTTGCGAGTCGTGTGCCAGTTTTCTTGAATAATTTCAGGTAGAGTATCAGAGTCGGACGCTCTAGAGTTAAGGCAATACTACGTAGGGCTCAAGACCCTAACCCAAGGGCGTAGGGCTTCCCAGCCAGGTCAATGACTGGCACAAGCACGAGATGCACACGTGACGGGCACAAATGTACACGAGATGGGCACAAAAATGCACACGAGAAAGGCACAAGATGCACACGAGACGGGCACAAGATGCACACGAGACGGGCACAAGATGCACACGAGACGCACACGAGAACACAAAGTGAACAAACATCAATTCGATGCAACAGGCCACTCCCTATACCTCACTTCTCTGAAATCATGATAACAGAAATAGCGAAAGAATAGACCAATATCTCCGCAATTCATTCACCACTGGACTTGCCCCATTGCAACATCAGAGAATTCGCATGAAATCTCATACAAAATATTCAGAGTGGATGTTAGAAATTCACACCATATTGGGGAAAAATTTAATGTAGAACTCAGTATCAAGAGAATTTCATGAATGCATTCTCAGAAGCTTTGCGTATCTCTTTGGCGATATCATTTAAGTTTAGGTTACACGGACTCGCCAGCTCTTCAGGCGCTTATTCAATCACTATAACTTGACATTCATTAAAACGGGATAACAAGATTCGAAATGTCGAGAATATTTGGTTGTCAAGGTCTTAGGCGACTGAAACGCCCACTGAAATGGCAGCGAGATGATGCCCCAAAAAAAGCAGCACACCACAACACAGCACCGTAGAGCCTTCGCAGCACGTTGGAGCCACGAGAAAGCGTGTACGTGGCGGCGGCAAATGCAGGAGAGAAAGCTACTTGCTTGAGAATTATGTCTGGAGCAAACGGATGCAGGGCCAGCCAGGATGATCACACCTAAACTGCGCTACTGAATGGTACGGCTCGTCCTCGTGGGGGTGTGTACGCATGCTCGGGAGCGGCTCTCTGCCGTCCTGCACTTGCTTGCCAAGCCCTCCGTGTAAGCCCAAAGCACAATGACATCGCTCTACTGAGAAGATAAAAGTGAAGTAAATATACAATGAAGTCAAGGACGCGTGCACAAGTCTAACCAAACTTGTGCTGCCACATGACTTCGTCCACACAGCGACACTGTCACAGAGAGAGTGAATTTCCGGCAATCCAAGCATGACTACAAATTCGCGCAGTTAGACCACGTCATCGTATTATAAGTCAATTTAATGGGTTATCATGTTATAAGCGTCAGTCCATTTTCTTCCATCTGCAACATCACGATCCTTTACGCCACATTGCACATCGACGACGTGAGGATGAGGAAACCCTTTTGCAGTGTAATGCATCTTTACTGGCGATCGTCAAAACGCAATAACCTTGTCAGCTCCTGCAGGAAATTCAACTCCACGTTAGAATTCGTTGATTACCCACGAAGACCAATTTTAAATCGAAATACTGGAGCTAGAACACTGAAATTACAAGTCACGGCAAAGACGCTAGACGAAACTGTCCATTTGACAAGTTTTCCACGACCACATTCCAGGCACAAGATGCCGAGCGAAGGACGGACAGCCTGGCGAGAGGTTAATTGAAAATTAATCGTCAGCACCTCATGTGGCTGGCGGTGGCGGGCAGCGGAATTTTCTCGGTAATTTCCTGCCACCAGCGAGAACAACACTAGCAGCAGCTGGTCACAGGCCCAGTTACCCCTTCACCAGCGAGAACAACACTAGCAGCAGCTGGTCACAGGCCCAGTTACGCCTTCACCAGCGAGAACAACACTAGCAGCAGCTGGTCACAGGCCCAGTTACGCCTTCACCAGCGAGAACAACACTATCAGCAGCTGGTCACAGGCCCAGTTACGTCCTCACCGGTAAGGACGATAACGAAGAAGGTATGACAATTGAAAGAAGCAAAGTGGGCATGAAAGATAGAAGCCCCAAAGGCCTATCTATAGCTGAGGTAACCTAACAGAGCCCCCTGGGAACGCCATAACTAATACCGTAGGATAGACAACTCAACTAACCTAACCCTACTGGCTATCCTATACCCTCTGAGGGAAAGGGGGGTGTAGCTTTATGTTTGGAATCTACTGAAATATTTAACTGTACTCAGAATAATTTAAAAAGTTATTTTCTGGTAGAAATAGTTTATTAGCTCATATAGCAATCACAATAAGTGTCTCAGAAAATGAGCGTTTTAACACCACATAGGTACATATACTATTACACTTGTCATGTACCTATATTTGTAGATATATACTGAACATACCTGCATTTAGTGAAAAATATGCAACAATGCTTTATGTTTAAAAAATATCATCCTGGGCAAGTTTTTACTGTAAACATCAAATTTCATTCTATATTTTTAGTTACAATTTCAGCATTATGTACCTCATTTTACAATCTTTTAATGTGATTTTGCCATGTATGACAAATTATTCAACCAATTTGTACAATGATTTAAACTTTGTCGATCAGATTTATCTATCACATCACAGTACTCCAGGGCAGTCAGCTACCAAATTAGGAATACTAGTTTGCAGTATAAATGTGATCTGCATTGTTTATTGATGCAATGCATTCTTATTTTTATTATTGCCAAGCAATTTCCCATATTATGAGTCATGTCTGTTATTTACTTTGCTCTTGAAATAAATGATCTTTCCTTTCTAAGAGCACATGGTTGTATAGTAGAATTGCTTACTCATATCCCACCCTTAACATACGTTTTGCAAGAAATTGAGGGCACAAATCTGTAGAAGTTCAGTGGTACTACCACTCTAATTTAAATTTTAAATGATTCATTTTCCAAAATTTGTAACAGCTTTGACTTTATTTATCATTTTGCAGTCTATCTTATGTATAAGAGAATCTAGGTTATATTCAGCCATCTTTGCAGTACAATTTTTATTTTAAGAAGTATATATGATGATTACACAATTTTCTGGGTTAATATTCAACTTCATACACTTAGCACAGAATTAAGAATCACAATTCAAAATTTCAATGTGCTTTCCACACATAATTTCAAGATTGTAGTCTTACTGATCACAATTAGAAGTTTCACTATGACTTCTACATTTTAATTTCAAAGCTGTAATCTTACTGTTTGAAAGCCTGAAGTATCATGCTCTGTATGTGACTGATTTTGGAATAAACAATTTTTCTTTTGTTCTTTTCTTTCATTCCTCTGTGAACACGACTTGCCTCGCCAGTGAGCACAACATGCCTCTCCTGTGAGCACAACATGCCTCTCCTGTGAGCACGACATGCCTATCCTGTGAGCACGACATGCCTATCTTGTGAGTACGACATGCCTATCTTGTGAGTACGACATGCCTATCTTGTGAGCACGACACGCCTCTCCTGTGAGCACGACATGCCTATCTTGTGAGCACGACATGCCTCTCCTGTGAGCACAACATGCCTCTCCTGTGAGCACGACATGCCTCTCTTGTGAGCACGACATGCCTCTCCTGTGAGCACGACATGCCTCTCCTGTGAGCACGACATGCCTCTCCTGTGAGCACGACATGCCTCTCCTGTGAGCACGACATGCCTCTCCTGTGAGCACGACATGCCTCTCCTGTGAGCACGACATGCCTCTCCTGTGAGCACGACATGCCTCTCCTGTGAGCACGACATGCCTCTCCTGTGAGCACGACATGCCTATCTTGTGAAGTTAAAAAATTAAAAAGCCCATGGAAGATCAAAATTAGCCAACCCACTATACATTTTATTAAAATCAGCCAATGCATTATTCATTCTCATAAAATCAGCCAATGCATGATTCATTTCCATAATATCAGCCAGTGCATTATTCATTTCCATAAAATCAGCCAATACACTATTCATTTCCATAAAATCAGCCAATACACTATTAATTCCTATAAAATCAGCCAATACACTATTAAATTCCCATAAAATCAGCCAATACACTATTTATTCCCATAAAATTAGCCAATGCCTTATCCGTTTCCATTAAAATTAGCCAATCCACTATACATTTCTATTGAAATTAGTCAATGCACTATCTATTTCTAATAAAATTAAACAACCCATGATCCACCTTCATTTAAATTAGCTACCTTGTTTTGTTCACCCAACTCTTCAGGTGTCCCTAATAGTAGAAATTTAAGAGTGTCATGTCAGGAGACCTCGGTGGCCAAAAGATGAGTCCACTACAACAAATACAGTGGTTTGGATGCTGATCATCCACGAACTACCAAAGAACAATTGAGAAGTGTACTGGTGCACCATCACATTTGAACCATATTCATCTACAGTTTGCTGAGGGGACATCTTGTAGCAACTCAGGAAATATTTTATTAAGAAATGTCCAATAAATGCATCCCCTCAGTCTTTGTAGTAAGATGTATGAGCCAACCAGATGTTTGAAAGTTCAAGGCATGGGTGCTGTATAAAATGCACATCTTAGTAACATTTGGACTATGCATTTTTGGACAAGCCTCCAGAGAGTACAACAAGTTTATTTCATGAAAATGAACCCCATGTTACAGTTTGTTGAAAGAATTCTGATACACCCTGTTTATGTAATACCTGCACAATAGAGAGGGCAAGACATTAATGTCTTTGAATTCAGCAAGGAAAAATTAATCTGGATATTAACAAAAACATTAAACATTTAATCTTCTACATAGTATAGTAATTATAAGCTATTTCAAATTATCAGTGAGTATTAAATTTTTAATACCTACTCGCATAAAATGCTTATTACCATAACAAAATTTCTACAACCAGAACAAAATGCATTAAATTCAATACTTACCCAAGATTCAGAGAAGTCCTCTCAAAAAACACCAATGTTGCAAAAGCCTGAGTTGGACGTTTTCTCCTAAACTTTTTCCTCGATAGGAAAACTAGCCCTTTGTTGCACAATAACAAGTCAGGTAATAAATATATTAGGCATTAATTCACGCTTACAGTTTAAACATTCAAAAAACAATAAACAGCATAACAAAAACAAAGGTCTGCAAAATATGAGATGTAAAGTTTTTCATTATTGTACATAATTGGGACCTACCTAATCAATAACAACATAGATATGAATTAATATCTATTATTAATTTTCTGTATCCGTGACACTTTATTGATTTATCCATGAGTTCAATTGATTGATGGTTTATCAATATCAAAGCCAATTGATGTAGTTAATAGTTACTTTAGTGCAGCCCACTGCACAGAGCATCCAATTCACTGAACAGCTTCCATTTCAGTCATATTGGAGAAAAATTTACAGTTTGTGAGTGAAAGACTAGCAGGAGGACTAAATGTTGATGGTGAGTGTCTGAGTTTTCTGTCGTATACTGATGGTATTGTTGTTGTAGTTGTTGTCAATGAATCATGTCAGGAATTGTAGGTAATGCTCAATATTGCGAATAGCTATAGAAACCATTTCAATGTAAAATTTATTGGAAAAAAATAATGTGGGAGATAAATTGGATAACAGATATGATCATAGAAAAATAAAAAATACAAGTACCTAAACTATCTATGAACATGTAAGGTAAAAATGGAGACATAAGAGTGAAAGGTGAAACAGTGGCAAAGCTTTGCAGTGGTGTGGATGCTCAAGAAATGTAGCTAATTATTGAGCAAATATGTACGTGTTAAAATAATCCATATAATAATATGCTCATACTTACCGTTCCATCATGCTTCACCATTTTTCAAGCAAAATTTCAAATTTTGAGCAAAGTTTTTTGTACACGAGTTGCATGTTTTGCTAAAAAAAATCTAGTGTTAGCGGCACATTTTCAGTTTCCCTAATAGAGTTTAAACTACTCACATCATGAATAAAATTGCTTCCAAAACTGGCTATCTCTGCCCTGAACCTTTAACCTCTGTCTAACACTTGAAAGTAACACTTCCCATGGGCTGGTTTATCTAAAGTTTGTTTATCTAAATTTTTGTGAAATATTTATAGGTCCTGCTGGTATGGTAAAAATAAATTAATTTATGTATAAATGTTACAGCATAAAATGAAACTGACCTTGGAAAGTTAGAGGTGACTCAGAGTCAGGTCGGTTGTTTGGCACTGGGTGCTCCAAAATGGACAACTGTGGAGGTAAATAGAGGTGACCTCAGGTGGAGTCTGTTTTCTGAGTGAGTGATAAAACCTACATAGAATTACAAAGTTGAATTAAATGTATAGAAGGTGGTAAGTGAGCAAGACATATTTTTAAATAGAATTTGACTGTAACAGTATGGAAGAAAGTATGTAAGAGGCATGCATGCAAGTTAAATATCCCAAAGATTGTGTATGTTAGATATGGAATATCTGTTGATGACTGATTTTTGAGATTTCAAGGGGGAAATGAAACAGAATAGGACTGCAAAAAATGAAACATATTTAAAGATATTTAAAGAAGAACAAAAGAGTATGAATTAGACAAGTAGAAATAACATGACTAGAAAAACATCTCTAGCTGGGTGTACTCAAAAGAAGATACCAAGGACTGAGGTATTCTATGGGGGAAGTAATGACGTCAACTGCTGTTTGGTGTCCAGCATAAAACTTTGAAAGTGAATGGGCCTATACCACTAGGTTATACATGCAGTGCAACCGTAGAGTGAAAGAAACAATCAAGCATTTTGTTTTTGAGTGTAGCAAGCATGAATGTGAGAGATAAAATTCAATAAACCTAGTTTGTGAGCAGCGTGGAACAGTTCAGTAGTATGTCTTACTGTGTCAAAAGTGCTGAAGATGATTCAAGTGCAAGTTATCTTGTAGGACTAGATGAAGAGTGTGATTTGATGGTTGTTGATAAACTTTTATTAATTCCAACACATTTTATCGTTGGGTTTTCAATGCCTTACAACTACTGGTGTGGTGAGAAATGTGAGGAATGTGTGGTTTAAGCATCCTTTTTCAAGAAAAGTACTCCATGGTTACATAAAAAGCCTTGCCTGAGCCAAGGCTTGAACCCTGGTCCTCTTGGCTGTGAGGCTATCATGCTAACCACTACACCATGGGGCCCACAATGATGCAATGAAAAATTTCTTGGTGAGAGCCTGAAATGAAAAGCAGAGGCAGGTAGTGTTTGGTAGACTTAAGTCAGCTGTGTTGATCTCCCAAGCATAAGGGTATCTTTCTTTTTTGACAAACTGGATTACCCAGTGACACTCTTTTAGTTGGAAATTGCATTTGACATGGAGTACCTGATACTCTAAAAAATTTATTGGCAAAGCTGATTTACAGCCAATGGGGCAAGAAGACCAACTTGAGCATAAAATGTGTAATTCTTAGAGGGAAGTTATTGGCCATAACATATGTGCAGACTTTGTGCCAAGTTCAAGTAGCTTTTATCCATCTAGGACAAAAAAACAACTCCATAAATATATAAAATTATTGCACTAGCAAGAACATCAAAATTTATAATTGAAACTTGTAAAGAGGATACTGTAACATTAAACAACCCTCAAGATAATATTTTGTAAATCATTTATTGGATATTCTAAATTTTGCAAAACTAAATGGCTAATTCTAGTACTAATCTTTTAATAAATTTACTTCAACATAAGCACAAAAAGAATTAATTCGCCCAAAAAATTTTATTCATCAGAAAAATCTACATTTTTTCAAGGGTACAAACAAATTAATACAAACATCTGAAATTAAAGTAATGGTGGAAAAAGATTATTCTGTCATTTCAATCTACAGAGCCGGTATAAAATTATTATAATTATATTTTTACGTTAGCGCTACGAAGGGATTAACTTTCTTTGCCGTAAAAAGGCAAGCAATCATATTCGCCCAGCGAATCAAAAAGCCAGATAGAAATGTATTGAGTAGAACAAACACAACCTATGGTATCAAGCTGAACGCTCACCATAGGACGTTCAGAGAGATACTGACTTTTATGTATGTGTTTCTATTATAAGCCGATATACAATCAGCATGGGTTCAGTTCTATTGTAAGAGCCAATCTGGTTTAAAAAGTTATGTAATATATACAGCTACTACACTGACTATATTTCTTTTAGAGTTATTTAATCATCAACATGAAAATAAATAAGATCCAAAAATAAGGTGAAAAATATGGATGACAATGAGGAAACAAGTAAAGCCTCGAGACATTTCACAATCGTATTGTCCTAATAGTTAAAATTTGAGTGATTAAATTTTAATTTTCACATTGCAATGTACATTTCTTTAGATTATATTCTTTTAGGGAGAGTAATGAAGATTTTATGTCGTATAGTATTTTAGTATTATCGAAATTTTAACGATATTCATTAACTCACACTTTGTAAATGAACATTTCTTGTAACTGAACGTGTATATTACTCTCGTGAATGGTATTGAGAAACTGAATTTTACTCCGGTTCTTCTTCCTCTTCATCTTTTGGTCAGCGGGGAAAACCCGTTTCCCGGTAACATCGTACAAAAAGAAGTTTACTGTGAGCGTGTCGTGGGACCTTCACCCTAGTAGATACCCATTTTAAAGGCAATGTTTCGAAAAAGTTTCATGCAGTACGCGCCCACGTTTCCAAAAGATCGAGAGTGTTGCTACTACCTGCTGAGGGAGTTAATTACGCCGGCAGATAACAGATAGAGAGAAGAAGTGAAGGTGTGCTTTTATGCAGGATTAGATAATAAAGAGCTGCAACGTAAGACCACGAGTACTTATATATGACGTGAGATACGATGATGCTGTGATGTCGACAAAACTACCGGGAATTTTGAACAACATGGACGCCTTAACCACCTTCCTCCTCTCTCCCAGGGTCTGCAGCTCCAGCTGCTAGACCATGGTAGAGGCTCTAGTACCAGAATTAAAGTTATGAAAGATCCTTCTAACTAACCGCCTTGGACTGGTTCCAGGGTTTCGAAGAGCGACATCTGATTGCGGTCTCACTGGTGTGTCATACTCGAGCACTGGATGGATAAGGGCTTTGTAGCAGTGGGTTTGTACGCCAACGGGGCATCCTTTCAGGTTGCGGTAAATGAACGAACTGGATCAGTTCACAGTGACTTCCACTGCATAGACATGCTTTTTAAAATGATTGTCTGTCACCTCCCCACCCAGGTAGATTGCTCTAGATACCTATTTTAGGGGTGAGTCTGTAGACAATGTAATTAAAGGAGCCTGCGCCTCTTGTTGGTGATGAACATCACATGACACTTGGGCACATTAAAATCCATCTACCAGGTATTCTTCCACTTATCCAGGTTTTTCAGCTTTTCTTGAAGTGCGTTTTTGCCGGACTGGCTGTTAATAGAGTTGTGGAGCACCTTGTGATCGACGAAAACTTGGTACAGTGGTACCTCGACATACGAATTTAATTCGTTCCAAAATCGAGATC
>VOMN01002290.1:0-20474 GCA_014899125.1 Orchestia grillus
GACAGGGGATCGGATTCCATTATCTATGGCCGATCTAGCTAGAGAATCTGACCATGTACTAACACCTAAACAACCTCAAATGCGATTTTACCTGGAAAAACTACGAACAACCCAATTAGAATTTTTACCGTTCACGTAGAAGCGAAATAATAACCTATCAGAACATTTCCGCTAAAAATTGTATTTTCTTGAAATTAAAAACTTCTACAGCTTTGTAAAATAATATGAACACCCAAAACACGTTCTGCACTCACGAATTGATTTTGTGAAGACTGCTGGGCACAAAACAGAAATTTCAAACTCAACACTTTTGGACTCTGGACCAGGTATCTGATTCCTGAAATGCTACTTTCTCATCCTTTCCTCACTGTAGCCAATAGAGATCAAGTAAGAGTTGAGTTCAGAGAACACAACTAAGCATTTATAATACGTAGGACTTCATAAAATATTGGAATGTCAATATCGTTGGAGGTATTGTACATGAATGTCTTCACCCAAAGAAAAGTTCAAGAATATTTCTATAAGTCTATGAACACGCATCAAAAAATATGTGTATCTCAATAGTGCAGCCACAAAGATCATTATCATCTAACATGGACACTACTCTTTACAATCTATGAAAAATTGGCTTGGAATAAGCAGGAATGGACTCGGTTAGAAAATTATGGAACTGATCAAGGGTTTACACGGAAAAATCATCTGGTCATGTACTCAAACACGTAGCGGTCAACGGGAAGTCATCTCTCTCATACACGCATTGTATATGTTCTCGTGAATTGTAAATACTGAACAATTGAACCCAAAGTAGAAGTATTCTTGTTGTCCGCAGGAAATAAGTATGCGACAGCTACAGCTATGAATAAGTTTAAAGCGACGCTGGTAGTTCGAGAGTTGGATTAAATCAATGCTGATACTATACAAACTGTCGTGTAATTAGGGAAAACAACACTAAAAAGCAAAGATATTTTTGCATGATACCATCTATGACACTATCCGAAAATTGATTAAAACATACAAAAAATTAGCGAATATTATACAATGGCACAATGGATGTAGACAATTATAAAACAGGAAAAGGGTGTTGAGAGAAACTATATAAGAAAGAAAAATACGCTAGAAAATAAAGAAAGTGACAGTCAGAACGGTTAGAAGGTGTAGCCTAGAGTGAAGATGTTAGAAATGGATTGCTTATCTTTAAGAATGAGATATATTATCGAGAGGCATTAATTGTACTAACGCGGGACAAAAAATAACAAGTTGAACTAAATGGAAAAGCATTAACAAATGAAGATTTGACATCGGAAAAAGTTAAATTTGGGCTAGTGCACGTGCCGGATAACTAGAATGTGTAAGAATGGAAACGGATAGAATGACTAACATTTTAATTTGAAGCTGGTATGGCACCTGATATCTCTTTCCTGTGTGAGCGAGATCCCTCAACGTTGAAGATTAGACAGGTAGTTTCATGTTCCCTATCCACATCAAATTTGACCTAAAGAGAGCAAAAAGGAGGGACTATTTAGTATTGATTATAGAGAACGAGGAATCTATGTACAAAGTGCGTTTCACACACGACTCCCTGCGCATAGAAACAGCAAGCCATGAATGGAAAAGGAAGAAAAAACAAATATGTAGTGAAGAATTTGTGAAAATTGAAAGATGAAAAGTGAACCCGAAGATAGAAATCTCGAAGGCCTATATATAGCTTAATTAACTTAAAAGTGGCCCCCTGGGGACGCCAGTCTTCATAGCATAAGATAAACCTAACTAACCTAGCCCTATTGCCTATCCTACGCCTTTTGAGGATACCCAACATAGAAACGAAGTAAAATAAATAAAGTGGTATTTCAAGAAGCATTAGTCAGTTTTATGAAATAGGAGAGAAGCGTATTCAAGTTCGCATGCATGAGTATAATTTAAATTTTAGATAGAATGAAACGGAAAACCCGTGAAAAAATTTGAAAGTTGAGTATTTGGGTATGGTGTCATGGAATAAACTATCGTACAAGCATTTCCTAGAGATCAATACCTATTTATAGGCTTTCACGGACCTTAAAATGACGTATAATTAAATTGTTAGCAGTGGCATACGGAAGTATGCTGCCTCGTGCGAAGTGGATAGTAGGTAGGTAGTTCTATGAATTGGTTTCTACGTGAATATTAAAGCTCTTCCTAGAATAAGGAGTGGGAAAGTGATTGATTCCCGATTAAAAATGGAACACAGCAGTTGTGTGACGTTACGATGGTTGTTTACTGTATGTGCACAAATTATTTTCAGGAAAGTGAACGTCAGATTTTTCCCAATAGGCTTGTTCAACTCTTCAAGCAGTTGGTTGTGCAGTACTGTTAACAAAGTCAGCAACTCTTGGCTAATGGTTCAACACTTATAGCTAGTGCTGACGAACCTAAAATAAATAAAATTAAAGTACTTAAATGTATGTAATAGGAGCGAGCAAATACATAAAAGCAAAAAACATGAAGGATAGAAATAGTTGGAATAGAGGATCCAATGCGACACTGAATGAAACCATAGGGTGTGGAAGATATTCTAAATGAAATATAAAATAGTTTTGTACTGCCACAATCAGATGGATAAAGAAGAAAGAAGCTCGTTGAGAGCACACTCACTACCAGACGTTCAACTTGAAATGGGTTATATGTGATTATCAGCAATAAGGAACAGACTCCATAATAGGTGTGAATAGGAATGTGATTTTTCTGACTGTTCAACACAGTAAGGTGACTTATGGCCAAATGATAACAGAGGCCCACATATGGAAGATTAGGTGCGAAAACAAGGCAGACTAACACATGCAGTTCTTAATTAATTTTTGCATGAGAGGTTAGAGGGTGTCAGAAACAAGATAAAACTGTAGGATCGTGAAATTTATCACACAATGTGGGGAATAAAACAGCGACGTCCCTGGTTAAAAATGAAATGAAATTTGAACAGGGTGTTCCATCACGCAAAAAGTGAAATCCTGCTTCAGTGTAGTCAGGGAAGGGTGACAAAGAGATCGTGAAGAAAAGAAAAATGGAAGGAGAATGAGCACGGTTATGAACAGCTGACAGCCCTAATAAAACAAGCACTTGTTTAAGGGTTATGTTTTTGAACACTCGGGAGACGGGAAACAGGAACCGCTACCATTTAGGAGTAAAAAACAGCAGCAAGACCTGAAAGTTCTTCCGCGATATTTTCAAGGTGGCAAAGTTCACGGTGGATGAATGACCAGTAATAGAGTTATCTGTGTGAACATGGAATCATCTCTTCAGCCATCTGATTTATGCTGACAGGGAAAACTGCCGAGTAATAGTATTATGGCTAAGTATTACTTAAGAATACTGACAGATATGCCCCTATTCCTTTGTTACGAGTGTTGGTGCAGCAAATATAGCCCTAATAATGTATAAATATTGCAGTCAACATCTACATGCAAAAAGCTCAATAATATGCATTGACTTTCACACAAACCCTTTAAAAAGTTTTGAAAATCGAATCATGACGAAACCTCAAGCAACGACCGACTGGTCATCGGCAGCCGCTGCTGCTGTAGACGCCACTGTGTGTTTGGAACTGATGAGGCGCGCCACGCTCTCCACCACCCAGTCCATGAACGGGCGCTGCTCGGGGTCTACTTGCAGGAGCGACTCGATCAGATCACACAGGCTCTGGAGCGAAACGCAGAATTAGCGATTAATGAATACGGGATTAGCGATTAATGAATACGGGATTAGCGATTAATGAATACGGAATTAGCGATTAATGAATACGGAATTAGCGATTAATGAATACGGAATTAGTAACAAGTAAAGACGCAATGATGACGTGGAATTAGGGGTAAATAAAAACGGAACAAAAGCCCAAGCAAATAAACGCGGAATTAGGGGTTAATAAACACAGAATTCTAGATGAATAAATCTGCAATTTAGATATAAATAAAAGTGCACTTTAAATATAAATAAACGTGCACTTTAGAGATAAATAAACGTGCACTTAAGAGATTAATAAATTGAAATAGATGATAAATATAATAAATAAAGAGCTTGGTGTTCCTTGCTGACGGGCAGTGTTAACACGGAACGATTTTTGCATCGAATTGTTATGAAGCATTAGTTTAAAAATCAGCTATGGTGTTTTTTTAATTTCCAATATTATGATTGTTACCTGAGACGAAAAATCGTGTCTTTGGGTATCACGTTCGGCAGGCATTAGATAACTCTTTGTAAGGAAAACTTTACATCTCAAGAAGCAGCAAAAACAACTCTATATGATTTCATCACCTCTGGCTTTCCAGAATTCTTTGTTGCTCACATGAACAACTTGAGCTACCGATGAAATGGCAAATATGTATTCTTAATTTATTAAATTGCATGGTTTTACGTTCGAGATGCGGTAAAATAAACTATCACTTCTAAATCGGACATTTCATTTTTAATGACGAGATAAATAAACCTAACAGTTTAAACTGATTACACACAACGCATCTTGGACAGAAGAAAAATTCTCTAATCAAAATTAGAACATCTAATGAGGTAAACTGAAGTTGTAGGAATGAAGCAACTTTACTTCCTTGTTCAAGAAGAACAACTCAAGGTTAAAATCTAGTTTTATTCCTTCATGTGACTTGATATCTCACAGTATACTGTGAGAAAGACGGGAAGTCAAAAAACACGTATCGTCGAAGACGATATATTTTTTCGCCATAACACTCGTTACCGCGATCCAGTGGATCACGAATTCTCTGTCCAAAACTGTTGACACATAAATTCTCATTCTCATGTATTTTGAATCACGATAACAAATCTAGAGAACTTGCATGGCTATTTAAAATTTTTAAGAAAGTTCATAAACCTAAAATTCGCAGGACCCCTGCAATACAGGAATGGATGATACTTGAATAAAATAGAAGGAATTAAGGTCTCAAAAGTAACGAGATCGCTGGTAGAAGCGGTACAAATCAAGGGAAATGAATGAACATTTAAATTTAAGAGCTAGCATCCAATACAAGCGATCTTCGTCATAAGACGTACTTATTTTACCCACCATTTGATTTGTGTATCAAATTTTTAGCTTCAGGTATGCCAAATATTACCTCTCTCGATGCAACAGCACATATTCCAAGTACCTGAAACTAAAACATAAGAACACAAAGAAATGGTGTTTAAAATGAGTACGTCGAATGTCCAGGACCGTCCACGCAATACCCTTGATCCGCTACAGAGAGTAACCTCAACTCAAAAATGACATACTGAAGTACTACACTGGAAAAACGATAGCTTTTCGTACGTACCAGAGCATCAACGGAACACCACAACAACAATAACGGAGAGTATGCATATCCAAGCGAGAAATATTTCGCTTACTGGCGAGAAATATTTCGCTTACTGGCGAGAAATATTTCGCTTACCTGCAAGAAATATTTCGCTCACCTGCGAGAAATATTTCGCTTACCTGCGAGAAATATTTCGCTTACCTGCGAGAAGGGATGCGTCTCTGGGAACGTTACTCTGCCAGCAATGACAGCGAGAGCGACGCTGTCACCGCGCTCGTACGCTGCATCGAACGAGGTCTTGAAGAAGCACAATGCGTACAGCACGCAGCCCAGGGACTGTAAGCAGATTTTCCGGGTCAAGATACGCTCATGAAATTTGCACTGCTATGGGAGGTAAAAAGTTTTAACCTGACCTTCTTGTCTGTCAATTGTGATAATGTGTTCGCTATAAAATACTTCTCAAATAGTGTAGACGTTTCCAAAACTAGCCGTAGCAGAAACTGTATGAGGATTTATACGGGAATCTTTGTAAGTACAATATAGACAAACATCAAGCGTAGTACTTACATTTACCAGATTTAAAAATTTTAGATATAGAGCAACAAACGAGTATCACTTTTGTTGTTTTAAATAATCACGTTTTTGTTGCTTTTGTGTAAAATTTAAAACTGATAATCATCAACGTTCACGCCAGATTTCTATTGAACCATCATCACCCAAAAATGGGTACAAAAACAGCGCCTCACCCAAACATCAGTCCGTTCGTCTACCCTGCACGACGTGGGCACGTTGAAGAGTTCAGGCGCCCGACACGTCATTGACGACCGCTCGGCGGCAGTGTCCTGCAGTAACCGAGCCTCCGCTGCCGATGTTACGTCCACTCTGGCGGGTGTCGTCGATCCTGAGTCATACGACCGTGCGTAATGAGCACCTATGACACACTACAGGACCGTGCGTAATGAGCACCTATGTCACACTACAGGACCGTGCGTAATGAGCACCAATGTCACACTACAGGACCGTGCGTAATGAGCACCTATGTCACACTACAGGGCCGTGCATAATGATCCCAATATCATGCCATAACACTGTGATAGAGCATCAATATCATATTAATTACATAAATTAAAAAAGAAAAATGAATATTTGGAAGCAATGCTAGACATATATTAAAGCATTCATCCATGATTAACGTTTTGGATGAGCTTCATTTAACATCAAGCAATCCAGGCTAGACAAATTAACTTGTAACACGTGAAGAGAGAAATTGTTAAGCTTTGTAATATAACATCATCAGAGGGAAGAAACAACTCACTAAAAAATTGCTTGCTGAACTGCAGGCTTTAGAGTGACTAAATTCAAACGAGTTAATTAGAATATTTAATGCAAATATGTGACAATGAGCAATATATAAAAATTAACTATTTCATAAAAGTTAGCAGCACAAAGTGAAATGAACAATTGCAATGATTTGACACTATGTACCTGACAATTTCCCATCCAGACATGTCGACAAACACAGAGGAGAAGATACACGAAACAAACACGCCAAACTGACCGAGATCCATGAGAACAGGAGTGAGGTCTTCTTTGAGGAGAATGTTGGCAGTTTTGAGGTCCCTATGAGCGAGAGGAGGCTTGCTGTTGTGCATGTGTTGTACTGCTAGGCAGATGGAGTGAAACATCTGCAGAATTTCCCCCTGGCGAGAAGTTTTAAATCATTTCTACAAGATCAATGAAAAAATAACCATACTATTTTTTCTGATTATGATCTAGATTTTTTACTGTAGTCAGTGTTTTTTCCTTTTTTCCTGTATGAAACAAAGAGTCATTGAAAATATTCAAGATGGTTAATGAATTTCAACGAAATTTTCTATTTCATTTTCGCTCTAATGTTTGCACACTAGAGTGAGCAACAAAGCACAGAAGCTAGTCTGGTTCAGCATTTAGCCATTCTTACAATTCCATGAAGGGGAAATTCAGTCTCACAGAACCATGCCAGTCTATATGAAGTCGCAAGGTAGACCAGCAGCGACAATGCAATTTCAAAGCCATGTCTGATATGAATCGGTGGACTTCCCATCTTGGTAATACTAGCCTACAGTGATTGTGGCTGTCAGTAGCACAAGTGACCTTACAGGTTATGCTGTCCTCAAAACTTTAAATCCTAAAGACCCTATTACAGTAGTTACTTTTGAAGACTGCCAAGGCAAAATTTTAAGTAACTTTGAAGTAATTATAGGTCTAGAATTTTCAGCCCTTTAAGTTGCAATACTATTATTAAATGGAGTGTTCAATATAGGGTGCAACATAAAAATAGAAAATGACAACCTTAAACACAGAGGTTGAACAAATCAACAAAATCTTACCAGATTCAAAGCTAAATTGATATATGAGAAAAACGAGCTGAGATTTTGAGGGAGTAAAGAGTGAGATTTTTGAACAAATTGAAAATTTTATACTTGAATATCATCATTCAGACAACGAATGCACACTCCTATTTTATAGCTCACGTTTCACAGAAATAACATGTTATCAATAAAATGATAACTCAATATTATCATGCTGTAATTTCAAAAAAAGATTAACAACTAGAGAAAAATCTATGGCAGCACCACAAATAGCACAACTACGATGTAGCTGCAAAGGTTTCAATCCTTAACTACAATGTAAACTTTATGTCTGATAAAAGTAAAATTATAAGAAGAAAATTACTAGCACATGCCACTATGAGCAATAAGGGATGCCTATTAAACCCAAGGTATAACCACAAAGTGACTGAGCGACAGGCTTAGTTTAAGGGGCACCACACCAGAGTAAAGTGTCCTCACTAGTTCAGTTGACACAGCCTGCTGCAGCCAGCAAGGAAAATGGGGCAGCACGAGCCCGTAACACGCCACAAATGGATGCCTCAAACAAAACAAAGGCATCCAAAGAAACTTTTGTAATATCAGTTGCTAGGAACACTTGTGCCTCTAGGAAAGTAGGAATGGAGAGATGAATAAAAACTAAATTTATACCTAACTCCTACAACAAACACTTCGTTAATCCCATTATGAGCAGCTACTAATGTTCCTATATTCCCATAGAACACTGATAAAGAATCGTGTGGTCAACACATCACATTGAAATATAAGCTAAAGCTTTTCAAAAATCCTAAACACTACCAAAGGAGAGGCGAGTCAGTAAGACACATTAACATTGATATTCTATTTGATATTTTACCCGCACAGCAGGCCAAAGAAATAAGTACTATGCACTAAACATTTTCTATTTTCCACTATACCAATCTTTCGCTTATTCTCCAATGAATTTCCACTAAATAATCACCTCAGATCATTGGAAATTTCAAAACAAAACTTAACGAACTTTATTATTCCATTTCTGGAGAGGGGAGAGGGAGAAAGCCATGTTACCTACTAACACCCTGACATTCAAAAAGCCAAAACAAAATTACCACTATAAAAGGCATCACATTTTTAATTTTCAACTTAAACTTTAAAACCAATACAACCTTGAAAGTGAAAGCTCATCAAAACAGCATAGCAGCAGTGCAAACACAATGTAAATCTCTCACTCTTGACTGACCTCACTGAAGAAATTGCAGGTCTGAGCCCGCCTCATGAGCTCGTCATGCAGCGTGCCACGCTGCAAATAAGATGCTGGGTTCACTTCAATTCTGAGTGAGCATGTGCTCAGAACTAATCTGCGTTCATGTAAAAGACTTGAACATAGCAATGAATTTCACTGGGCACACATTTGACATGATTGAAATGCACTAAAAACACTTAATTAAAATATTGATTCACTAAAGATAATAATTTATGAAGTAATTATTAGTTAGTTTAATGCTTGCTATCCACATGAAATAGAATTCCAAAAAAACATTTATTATGGACTGTGGAAAATGTCGAATTTATGTGCATGTGTGTTCCCATGCTGGAATCCTTATGCATAGAAAAAGCATGTTTAGAAAGAAGAGGAAAAAATACAAACAAGAGATGGCAAAGCAGGTATGAAAATTGCAAGTGTCAAAAAGCATGAAAGAAGTCCCAAATATCTATCCATAGCTGAGGTAACCTAACAGTACTCCCATGGGGTTGTCCATCTCCATAGCATAAAATAGACAAATCTAACTAATCTAAATCCTACTGCCTATCAGATGCCCCCAAGGGGTGAAACTATAGAAATGAGAATCATAATTGTACTTTACATTCAATCAGTTTGTTGGTATACTTACGGGAAAATAGGGGAGAAGCAGCAAGACTTGTGATGTTTTACTTCCTAACATGTCGGGCATCCCAACCAAGTCACTCGCTACACACGGCAATATGTTTGGATGCTGCAACACTGAGTGATACTCCACTTCACTCAAAGCAACCTAAGAAAAACAAAAATTACTTAAGAGGGTAATATTTTAAAACTAATTTCAACAACCAATTTCATAAGCAAAATTAAATGCATACTTAATTGTACACATCATGGATACTGAGTTTGAGGTTTGGAGGGAGTTTGTGAGTAGCTTTTTTTATCCCTCTCAGACTCCTAAAGTCCAATTCAATTATTTTTTTAACATGATTTGTCTATTTATCTCTACTTCCTATGCAAGCAAACACTTATGGGTTCTTTTTTTGATTAATTTTTATTATTATTTTTATTAACCCTTTGATGTCTTCAATCAACTACTCTGAACAAAACTTAATTTACCCTTGATGCCTTAATTCACTTTTAGTTTATAAAGCATAGCAAATATCTCACTAGATAGATAAATATGTACTGCACACTACTGGTTATTAGAATTAGTAATTTAAGTTAATTATCTGAAATTATATTTATTTTTAGCTTATGGATTCTATCCATTTCAGTTGATTAACATTCCCTACTCATTCAAATCGTTTTGTCAATTGTTATCAAAGTATTACTAAAAGAAATTGGGGAAACTCCAAATCATATTAGCTACCAACCTACACTCATACATTGTAAATAACTTATAAATTTATAAATTTAATAGCTCTTGTAAGGAAATATAATGATGCTTCAGATGAAAAAATATGTTGGTGTAAATTATAGGCTATAGACCAATATTAAAAAAGTACACAAATATTATCAAGTACATGGTCTATAACATTATGTATCTGTTACAAGTTCCTTTCATTTATAAAAGTTGTTAAGGAAGAAAATAAATTGAAAAGCCTAAATATCAATTTAGAGAAAATAAAAATGTATCATTAATCATTCATATCTATATTAAATAAACTTCAATCATAAAAAAATAACCAACAATAATACAGGAATTGCCTTCTACTTGAGGAGTTGGAGCCAGAATCTTTGGAATCCTATGAGTCCTATGAGTCATAGTGCAATTTGTGTCCTTTTATGGGTTGTTTTTGTGTGTTGATTCCTGCNGATTGGGGGGCCGCAGAGGTGAGATTCAGAGAGGTGAGATAGTCAGATCCTACATTTTCTGACTCTGCAATCCCAGTACAGATTGAACCTCCTAAAACAGGAATTCCATCACTTGGCAACATCTGTTACACAGATAAATTCTTTACTCCAATGGTCCACCAGATAAATTCTGAAATTGTCACAATAAATGAAGTGCAACTGCAGACATAACTGGTTAAGGCAGTAAAAATAAAGCACAATTGTCAGGTAAGCCCCAGGTCGTAAAGTTGCCAGATTGGGGAAAATCAACCTAGACATAAAAATAACCAAGAGGAGAAGGCACTGATGACCAAAGACAGAACCATAGCTTAGTGATGGCAAAATAGGGAGATTTGGTGCATCCTAAAATAATTTCAACTCTGGCAAATATTCAACTACAGATATGCATTATTTACTGAACTAACTCTCAGTATACATGATGCTTCTAGCAAACACTGAACAAATATGATAAAATATATTTTTATTGGAAAAAAAGATGGGTAGATGCATATCCAAAGACTATCATACCAAAGATCCATCAAGAATATCGAGTTAAAAAAATTAGCCAACACTTACCATTAATAGACATTTATGTGACCTTTTAAAGTGAAAAAAATCTACCTATATAATTCAGCAGGAATTAGCCTTCATTAGTTTCCCAACCTACCATCTCAATTGTTCATCCGCTATGATAATAGAAGTGAATAGGGTATGATGTGCCACTTCCAGTTAAGGCTTCAGCTTTTATTTCATAACAAATATTGTAGTCATTATCTTGCACTACAGCAATTGCAGCTTACTTTTTGGTCCATGGGACTGTGACAGGTAATCCGCTTCAGTGCATACACTTTGTGTGTAGATGTGTCCTCTACCAAGTCCACAGTGCTGAAACCCCTGCAAATGAGCACAATTCTGTAAATATCTTGCTGTTTATGAAACAGAAAATTAGGAAAAGGACAATACAGCAGAGAATGAAAACACTTGAACCTGGGTTTTAACTTCTCTGGGCAAGCTAGAAGCCTTGATTTGTGAGCAAACCAGCATCAAGGTTTCATTACTATGTTTTCAAGGGGACCTATAGGTCAGAAGAACATGGTACTGCTGACAAATGACAATTTATATGGGAATAAGATTGTTTACCTAAAAAGCTTGTTAACAAAAGTGCAGAGCATACAAGTTTTCATATCTGCAGTGTTAAGATGAGAGCAAGATTGTGGAAGTAAAAAATTACAGAACCTCTTTTTCTGTCAGCAGATAAATACTCCTATAAACTACCTATAATTACAATTGTAGATAACACTGGATCACTGTTATTATAAATAGCTTCTTCCTAACAAATAATTTTAAATGCTCATTGTATATTGCAAATTAGCTTTACTCTGCCCGCATCAAAAAGTCATAGATTAACAAGAGACCAACTACAAACTTAGGATGCTTTTTTAATACAACTTGGAAACCAGGATCATTCCATGATAGATGCTGAATGTACTTATTGTGTTCCTCCAGGAATTTTAGGGATAGGATTCTCAACAGGTAACTTGACCAGGGCTTTGAAGTTGGAGGTTTTGGAAGGAGTTTGAGTCGGACTCACAGGAATGCTAGGAGTAGGACTCTTGGAAGACTTGGAGGAATACGCCTTTTTAATCAGACTCACAAAGTCTAACCAAATTAGTTTTTTTAACATACTTTGTCTCTTTTCACTCACAACACTAGCAAACACTCATTGGATCTTCTTTGACTAATTATTGTTAACAATCCTTTGACTTCTTTCTTCAACTACTGAGAACTAAACTTAGTTTACCCTTGATGCTCCAACCACCTGTAGTCCACAAAACATAGCAAACACACAAGATAGATAAATACGTAGTGCACACTAACAAGAATTAGAATTTGTAATTAAGTTATTTATGTAAAATTATACTTAATATTAACTTATGGATTGTATTCATTTTAATTCATTTACAGTCCCCTCTTATTTGAACCATTTTTTAAATAATTATTCAAGTATTAAGTTTTACAAAAAGAAATTAGGGAAATTGTAATTCACAATAGCTAGCAAACTGCACTCATACACTGTACAGAATTTATAAATTCATAAATTGAATAGATCTTGTATGGAAATTTTGATGATGCTTCAGATGAAACATATGTAGGTCCACATTATAAGATATAAACCAATATCAAAATAGAGTATTTGAATACTGTCAAGTAACAAGTCTGTAACAACTTGTACCTGTTACAAAGTTCCATTCAATTATAGATGAAAGTAAGGAAGGAAATAAATTGAGTAGCCTAAATAGGGATTTACACAACACAGAAACATTTCATTAAAAATTTATATTTATAACAAACAAACTTCAATCATAAAAGATTATCAACAATAATACAGGAATCATGTCTTGTAATTATAGAGTCGGAAGTCAGAGCAGATATATTAGAGTTCTAGTCAGAATTTTAGGAATCCTACAAGTCTGAGTTAGACCTATTACCTCCGGACTGCACAACCCCAAAATAAACCCTTTATCTCCCAAAAGTTGAATATTATAAAAAAAGGAACAATAAGGAAAAAGTTACTAAGACCCAAAAATATATTTGGGATTGCCCACACACGGGTCATTTTCTGCTGATACAAATGCTTTTTTCATTCCTAGTACCAAAACTTTACGCTATCTAGTGAGATTTGCTGACCCAAAAAATAAACTCTGATGCCAAAATCAAATGCTCTCATATGATATGTGATGACTAAAACTTTAACTTTGATTAATCAGTAAAAATAAACCTATGAAAAGAAAGTCACTGCTCAGTTGCATATAATTTACTATACAAAAGTTCAAATAAATGTCAGTTGCCATAAACTGACTGAGGAGTAACAAAAAAGTGGTGTTGAATGGTTTTCTATGATTCAATATAGTTTCACAAGTGTTACTGTTTACCCCTAATTTTTATATTCAATATAACTTCTATCAGTTAAATTACTCCCAACTGTTACATTTTATCCCAAAATACAAGAACGTAGCATCTTGGTCTTGAGGTTACCATCAGGAGGCAAAGATTGAGCAGCCTACAGTAGCTTAGTGAGGGAATTCATTAACAGACCAAGTTACTTTTAAATTTCAAGGTTTACTTTCCTTAAAAATTCATCACACCATGAAGCTTGCTTTATACTTGTATGTTATGCATATATTTAATTTTGCATCTTCATCCTCATTTTCATTTCAGATAATTTTCTGTCAAACAGCTTTTTTTCTACAATTTGAAGAGTCATAACTTAGATTACCCTCACAAAAACCTGCGCGATCACTTTTTATAATTCTCGTGGAGATATTTCTCAGTCTTCAACAATGATTTGGACTTTAAACAGAAATGAACCAACTTAAATAGTTCTCAACAGTTAAAATATAACCTTGTCAAGTACATTAGTTTTGGTAGATAGTAGGAATCTATTAAAATTATTGTTATTGTAATACAAAAACAGAGTAATGTATACATGTTCATGGCACTCAAGCTCATGTATGGCATGTCCTTTTTCTTGTTTACTTTCACTAGTATATGATAAATTTGAGCAAGAAGCCCATCAAAAATTATTATATTTTGAGGTGTTAAGGATTTTATAAAAACTTTAATCTTCTGCAATTATGCTACTAAATTTATATATATAAAACAACCTAATATAACCTCATTTAACCTGAATTATCTCTGTTAGTAACCATCACAGAATAAAAAAATACCAAATGTTGCCAGAATTTTGGTATCATTGGTGAACATGAACACATAACCAAAAACATTTCTTTATTGTATAAATAATTTACTTAACAAAAGCTATATACTTCAAGGCAAGCAAGTTTCAAATTTTAAAACCAGATTCAACTTCCAACAAATGTAGATTGTCTAACAACAGTTTTAAACTATTAATATTTGTCCAACTACATATACTGCTTTTACTTAACAATATCCAGAAACTACAATAATATACCTACTATCCACATTATTTTTTCATACTATCATACATTAGAAGGATAGCCAGCACCTTTGAGCACATAACTGGAGCTATACTAACACAGTTATACTTACCTCCATCTAATAAAATAGTTCTTTATTCTATGTAGTATACCTTCCAAACCATTTTGGTAACAGCATTACATCAAAGCTAGACTCTTGTCATGTGCCATGACTAGTTAATTTATAACCCAAAAATTCTAACATAGTATGAAAAAATTTAGCAAAATCTACAAAAGAATAGTTTCTATTAAGAATAAATTCCTACCCACTTTTAGATGTTTTAAAGAGTATATGAATAAATTATTCAACCTTTCAGCAGAATTACAATTAAAAGCAATAAGTTGACCGACACTAGAAACTTACCCTTCACCTAAAGACTCCCTGATGGTGTATGTATGGCCATTGATGGCACCAGTTTCCTTCAGACACAAACAGTTGCCCATCCTCACTAATGTAGCAAGTCCAAGAGTGTTCATGAAGAATAAGGAACACAGTTCCAGCAGAACTGATACAAATTGAAGTATAAAAATCTGCAAACAAATTCAAAAATATACTCAGCACAGTAAATTCACAAAAGGGTAACAAATAAGTGCCTATGCAAAAAGGATTCAAAAATTTCTTTCAACACAATGACTACCACTTTTAAAATGTATACATTGGCTACCACTCTCAAAATGTATCCAGTCATAGCTCATATACAAGTGTACTATTCTAAAGTACTTAAAGGCTATACTTAAAGAGTGAAAACTTCATTTTTCAGCACTCAAAAAATTCTTTATATACTAAATTTTTCATAATGAAGCATCTTTTTTTTTCAAATTTTGTTTTTTTTGCATACCATCTTCCTGAGAAAAAAGGGCCCTGTCACCATTTTAGGTAAATATAACAGAAATGCGGCTTTTGAGTGCTTAATGTGTATTATATCACAAGTTAAAATTTGGTATGGCTTCAGTCAACGCAGAGGGGTTAAGAGGGTTGAGGTGGTCCATGAGGAAGTTCTATCTCCAACTCTTCACATTTGAAGAAAATGCATCAGTTATACTGGGCAATCATCCTCAGCAGAGCATTATTTTTCTGGAAATCATGGGTCTACAGCAGTGGTCTCCACACTCCAGCCAGCAACCATATTAATAAAACAGAGATATCATTGTGTTTTTTTATCCAACTTATCACAGTGACAACAACAACAATGAGCCATTAGATGTTGTAGGCTGGATTGATCACACTGGTGGGCCAGATCTGGCTGTAGTTTGAAGACCACTGGTTCACAGCATAGCACCTTTCTGTTGAAAAAGGTTGCATCAGAATGAATTGTGCCAGCTGGGTAGTTTCATTTGTCTATGAGCACTGCAAGATGGAGTAGGCATTTTCATCCCATTATTGATCCCCTCCATCTGCCAGCTGGATTCATTTCCAATCACCGATGCTTACTATCTTCTGGATGTTGGTAGCTGATTGATCATTGGCCTACAAATGTCCATGTGATGTGATAGGTCTAAGGTATCATGGCCCATATGCTACACTACATAATTTACAAACTTTAACTATACATATAACTAAGGAACTATAACTATACAATTCAACACCTATACCAAAAACTCAAGAAATCTAGCTATATAACTTCAGAACTATGACTATAGACCTCAGACACTATAATTGTAACTAGATTTTGCATGCCAATTTAACTTTGAACGGGAACTAAACAAAATTTGTTAACTCTGCAAGTTGCTTGTTCTCTCCAATGTTGATCGCCAGAGCTCCAGAGAATATGACAGGTGGTTCTGAACATCTGCCAAAGCTGCCTTCCCAACCAAGGAACTTGTGTGCCCTACTAACCTAATTGTTGAATTGAACTCCACTTAAAATCACTATTTTCCATTTTCCAGTATTATTTTTTTTCTGCATATCCATATGGAAAAAATTACATTTGACTAAGTTGCTAAAATTTTGCCTTCATCCAAAGATGTGTAAGTATAAAAAATTGCAATGGAAAATATTAAAGATATCATAATAAAAAAATAGAAGTATGCAAATGGCAGAAATTTGGGTCCCATTTTTACATTTTCTGACTAGCATTAGTATCATATTATGTCAAATCATAGAAACTTGTCTATCTTAATCTAAAATAACTCTGACATAAAATGGAAGAAGCACAGCAGTGGGTCACAGGTTGTACAATATAAATTTTTTTTTCACAATTCATCATCAAAATGAACTGTAAATAATAATATTTGACTATTGTCAATATTTACTTTATTCTGGGCAACCACACAGCATCCTATCTAATGAATAATAGATAGCCTTCATTTTGGGGTCATTGAATTTATTTTTGAGGGTAGAAAATTTGTTTTCATAGAAGTGAAAGGGTTGTGAAAATAAAATATTATGAAAAACTATTTTATTCTTTATAACCTGTTGCTTTCTTATGATCATTTTAGGCCCTAAAGTAAATATTAACTTCAGTAACTAAACAAGCTGATCAAGTCATTTACTCACTACTCAGTACACTAGCTACACTACCTTCATTAAACTAGGAGAATAGTGGACATCTTGATTGCTCCTATTTTATTCAGTAGAGAGGCTACAGCCTGACAAAAAATTCTTTTTAAATTAGCCCAAGCTTTCTGTGTATTCGCTTCAACCATTAGAGGATGAAGTGTTTTTTAATGACAATACATTGTTACAGCAGGTATCCAGGCTACAGAACATCAAATCAACTTGAAAACTTGAACAAAACAAACAAGAGGGAGGAGGTGTAGATGGTATCAACACAAGTGTTTAATGATGAAAGGAAAAGTTGTTATGGAATATCAAAATATCTGTTAATTTTATTATTGTTATTCCTTGAAAGGATTCTAAAATTCTTCTTGAGTATTTATTTTTAAACTACCATCATTACATCACGTTTGGCGTACTGGAAAGCAAGTTGTAAATTGGAATTCTTAGACACATTGATATGATAAAATTAACCTCTTTTTGACATTTAGTATTACCTGAATCAGGAAACAAGCCACCTCACATAGATAAATAATTGCACATGTTTCAAGTGTATAATGCAGCCATATACTTACAAAACAATTATGGTACATTACTTTTCAATATCGTATTTAACCAAATCTAAAACCAACACAATAACAGAAGAAACTGATCAATTAATTATACCGATTGTAATAGTTTAACATGGTACACTAACTAAACTGTTCGAGGATTTAAACTACAGGTCAGTCAAATAGCTTTACTGAGATTAATAGTGCTTTGAAGCTCCTTATCTGCATAAAATGTGATCAAACGAGAGCAAAAAGTCGGAACCATTTAGTACGGACTTTAGAAAATGAGGAATTTATGCATAATGTATCCCACACACGATTCCCTACGCATAGAAACAGCAAATTAAGAAATTAGAGGAAGAAAAAATAAAGAATAATCGGCGAAGGCAAAAAATTGTAAACAGCAAAGCTGACATGAAAGGTAGAAGTCTCGAACGTCTAGCTAGACCACTTTCTTTTTTTTCTTCTTCCTTGATGATTCCCAGCTGGAGCTGCGTGTGAAGCAGATTAGGTTCCGTCAAAAAACATAGTTCTGTAGAAACATCATGTAATCCGTATTTCTACTTTCCGGAAACAAAGATTAAAGATCAAACATTTATGAGATTATAAAAAATATGTCTGAATTCAGAGGAGGATAACGTTATATCCTTTCACAAGCCTCGACTTGAAAGAAAAAATATGTATGTGATAAAAGATCTTCAAGATTATTGGTTAATACTCATTTTAGTGCAATCAACTGCACAGGGCGTCCTATTCATCATGCAGCTTTCATTTTAGTGTTAATGGATTGCATTTTGTTGAGTTTCGAACATTTGTTTTGATAAAGCTTGCAACGGGGAATTACCTCAGCTTTATATAGGCCTTTAAGACTTTTATGTTTTATGCCCATTTTACTTCCTCACATTTCCATGCTTTTTTCACTTATGATTCTTTATCATTTCTTTCTCTTCCTTTTAACTTGCTGTTTCCATGAAAAAGAGATCTTGTGTGGGAAAACACCTTGTACATTGATTCCCCGTTTTTCTATGTCCATACCAAATGGTCCCTTCTCTTTCGGTGCTGTGTAGTCTGAGTTACAAAAGTACTGATATCCATACTGCTCCTAATACTACTACTTTTCCTACTACTACTACTACTACTACTACTACTACTACTACTACTTCTACTACTACTTCTACTTACAGCGAGGAAATATAGTTAAAAAGTGGTTCATTTGTACATGTCTCCCGCCGTAGCGCGTATTTTTCTGTTTCTTTTCGGTTACATTCCTTCAAGTCATTTTAGGCTAGGTAGGTTAGGTTAGGATCGGTTAGTTGGTGAATTTGTGATAAGGGAACCTGCACACAGCAGTAATAGTGGCTTATGGGTATATAGCCCTAACTTCCACAGAGTTTGCGCTATCACATTGTTTTAATGAACTTATTTTTGGGAAAGCGCAACTTGCACAAAAGTAGTCGAACAAAAGTGGGTAGTACATTGTATCAGTATCGGAAAGGTTTAGATATATTTCCATCTAACTTTTTATCATGTTCCGAGACCTTTTGAACATAATTTTTTCAAACTCACGAAAAAATCAAGTTCCGTATCAGTTTTTGGAAAAATCCAAATCTAGCCTTACGTGACTTTATATATTGTAACCGAAATGAAGGTGAAATGAGCGGGAAGATGCGTACGACAGCAAGTGCTGGGTTCTACAATACGAACCGATCTGATATTATTTCTCCTCATTGAGAACCTTTCGAAAACAGGTATCCGGAACCCAGAAAGAAATTTCCGCCTAATGAGACTAAAATGAAGGCACTATGATAAATAATACGCTCTGCAGTTGGTCGCAGTAAATTAATTAAATATTAACGGTATTAATTGCTGGGTATGTTTTTATTTGATACTGTATGCTAGTATATAGTTTGAATTAAGAAAAACTTGTATTGCCTTTGCTGTTCTTTTTCACGCTTTCACGAACAAATGGCGCAATTTTCACCAATAACTTGGCGCATCGAGTTCTAAAATTGCCGATGATATTTCTGGGAATGTTTCGGACAATTTTCTATGGCATTGTGGATGCCGAGGGTTATAACCCTCGGCATCAAGTGAGTAAGTTCCGTCTCCTGCGTACGACTGCTTGGTTTTCAAGTGGTGACAGAATGCTTCTCTTGGGTGAATGAGTTCGAGTCCTGCATTCTCTGCAATGCACTTGCGCGTTTTGTTAGTAATTATAAGCTATTCATTTAAAAACTTGTTTGTTGAAAGTAAAGTATCTTGTTTTCACTTTCCATTAGAGCTGCAGCAACACGACGTCACAAGTAAAACGCCTTTACTGGTAAGGACGAAAACAAATATTGTAAAAGTTACTGAAACTACGAAGGTATTTACATACCGTTAATTACTTGCGTCTCTAGTTGCAAGCCTTGAAAGATGCTATTCAATCAATCGGCTTTGAAACGTTTCCTTTTTATTCCTCCTGAATGTTTCGCGAAGAGCATCTTCTAAAAAGGTAATGTCCGTACATCATATATTTTCGCAAAGCTTGCTATATTTAACTAGAAGTACATTAGATGTCACTCAATTCTTAAGCGTAACCTGCAGAAAGAAATATCGAACGGCATGTGAACCTTGTTCTTAGAGTCGAGAGAGCTGACTAGTGGGCGTCACTTCAATTTCGTCTGGCATAAAACCTTAATAATTCAAATTAGAAATTGGTTTGTTCGTCGGAAAACGAATTCTCAGAATA
>VOMN01002304.1:0-54626 GCA_014899125.1 Orchestia grillus
ACATGCCTCGCGCGAGCGACGGAGCTCTGTGGCGGCGGAAAATGAACCAAAACCCGGAGCAAAATTGCTGAGACTTCAACAAAATTGATAAGCATCTTAAAAAAAATTACTGATTAAAATCTCAAAACCTAAGAGATGCAGGTTGTAGATTGTGTCGAAGATGGAATGAGAATTGTGAGGAAGCAGTGTTGTAATTTGTGATCGGTCAAAATATGGAGGTGTAGAGAGTGTTTCAAATTATTAAAAATTTCAGATATTTGTAATGCCGGGATCAAATCTGTTGCTCACCTCGAATGAATATAGTGAACGATCCTGTGAAATAATTTCTCAAAGTAGATATGGAAGTAGTGCATCAAAGTTGTTCCGAAAATTGTTCTTGATTAGAAATACTAGACGGTAAATACCAGTCGCGGAGACTGTAGGAAGCCACAACGGAAATTTTATCCATAGTCCATGACTGCAAGTTGTTAGACTTTAATAAAATAAATAAATAAAATTATAGGTACGTGTTTAAAATTGGGGTTCAGTACTATCACAAATGAATAATTCGAGTTATTATTCCTATCTAATGGGTGCACTTTATTATATAAAATTAAAATTAGATAAGAACCTATATGTCCGTCATCATGATAGTTAACAGCCAAAAGAACGCATGAAAATAAACTTGGAACCATAAAACAACAACGTAGAGAGCGGAATTGAATCCCATCTTTATGTTTGAATCATCCAAATCGACTTCCATTCAGTGTGCTAATTTACTTTGATGATCCCAAACAAAGCGTGAGTCTCACGTAGCTCATCATGATAAGCAGCTCACGCAAGGACACAGTACCAGACATGAGCGCGAGGCATGTCTTCTTGTACCCTGTGTAGCCTGGCTACAGGGTGTCCCCAAAGAAGTTTAACCGTTATGTGATTGTCAATAAATCATTTAATGAATATTGTGCAACTACCTATCGTATTCAGCTTTGCAAAACTGAGTAACAATGAAAACGTTGATGTTCTTCTCGACGAATATTGAATACGAATTGCATGATATTCAGTAAATACTTGATGAAGAATTAAAACTGTTCTAACACTCACGTGACACCCCTGTATCTATACACACACCCACACGCTGTAACGCGGGAAGCTCTTCAGTAAGTTGGGACTTTAGGCGCTCGTCTAATCCACTCATTGCGTTTTTGTGGCGCAACTTTGGACAATAACGGCAACTTAGGATAAACTCATTAGGCCAAACTTCATCGCAAGTTATTAGGACAATCACGATGCAGTTTTCAGGCTCCATGTTTGACAATCGACGCTGGGTGTTTCAAGTTGCGCCCTCACTTCCTCAACTTGTCCAACTTTACCGCCCTAATATCGGGCCGAGCGCTGGGGCAGGTGCCGTGGGGCTTCTTGACCTTGTGCTCCCTTATTTTTTGTTTCATTCTTCACATTAAGTCGCAGTGTTTTGTGGCCTCACGAACTCTCCACTCCCTCTGATGATGCTGTGCCCTTTTTACTGGTATTAAGCAAACTTTTGTATTCGATTTAAAAGTCTTCGCAGATTGCCACGTTTGATGTGAAATTTTGGTTTCTTTCGTGTTTGAGTTGCAATTTGCGTTACTAATACGTTATGAAGATATTATTTTATGGGACTTTTCTTTGCGTTATAAGAATCAATTCATTGGGAAAATCTCGGGCCGCGGAAAATCACTGCGCTTTCAGCTATTTTAGAATTAGAATTGAATCACAACCCGTGAAAGGAACTTAAAAATCATTGGAGTGAGGAAATTATTTCATTGTGATCCCAACGTATTTTGAAAATGACGTCTAATTCATTTGAGCTAACATTTTTTCGAACTCTTTCTGGAAACCTTTGAAATGTGAGCTTACCGAATACGATATAAATATTACTCGCCACAGGGATCATCGTGCATGAAATGTCGCTGCCAGGATGACGGCACTTGAGACGTGATTCAGGAGAGCAGAATGACTTGAAAACCGGCGTCACAAGAGTCACAAGTAGACTGAAGTCCAACCAGACGGCCGTCGCTTGTTGCGCTCATTTGTTACTCTTGTTCACTTTTGTATCATCATTGCTTGCGTTTACTCTCTGTTCCTCATTTGATACCCTTGTTTGTTGCGTTTCTTCGTTGTTCTATCTCATTGCTTCCCCTCATTCCTTATCCTACATCCGCTCCCCTCGTTCACTTGCCATCATTCATCGAGTTCATTGTTTGACCTTATTTTGTATCTCTCAAACACTACCCTCGCATATTACCTTTCTTCACTCGCCATCATTCAAGCCTCACGCGTGTACCGCTAATCAGTGCGGCGTAAGACGGTGCTAATCCACATGTCTGTACGTCATCGATTTTTTGTATGCACAGTTCTCTGGTACATTAGATGGAGTGTACTGTGGTACGGTTTAATTCTCTCATTGCTGCCCGACCTAGCAAACCTAACCACCGGTCTCTACCGAGTGTGATGTTACTTCAGTCTACGTGTGATCTGTTACTTCAGTGTACGCTCGGCGTGTACTGTAGCTGGTGTCAGTTGTGGAGTGTACGTAATGAGGCACCAGTTGCTGTGGCATCAGTTATGAAGTACTTTCTGCTGTGTATCGTCGAGCGATAATATCAGGTCCGACTTTTTCACCACCCCGTCGATAAATTTACATAATTATCGCTAAAAATACGTGAGTGTCCAAAATTACATATAATTATCGATGCGCCGGCGAAAAACTTGGACTGGGTGGCCGAATCAAACAGGGAATACAAGAGCGGGGAGCTGGACAGCTGCACGTTTCTGTGAAGGTATTTCGCTTTGCTATTCGTATGATGTTTGACGTGTTTAATACAATCATTTTTCAAAGTGCAATGGACGCTTAACAGTGCTGCGTTATTCAGGGGGTGGGTGTTACTCAAATTAGTTTTTATATTAGGAAATTTGATTTTGGGATTCACAATCACAGCACTCATGCAGCGATGTCACACGTTACATATGTTCAATCGCTACATTGACTGCTCTTGAGTACAAAATTTTACAACTCTTAGCAACTTCGCTTTTGTAAGCTCTGTTTTTCATGTAAAAAAAATTGAATTAATTTCAGGTCGGAATTAACTCGAATTTCCCTCGGTAACGCGTAATGCTTGGTGTGGCGCTCGCGATTTCTTGAAGTTATTTATAATTGTCATTAATAAATACCGTTTTCCTGCCGTCAAAACTGACGGTAAATCTCACTTGGAATAGTGTAATCTTCTGCATCACTGATACGGATTGCCTGCTCTGGCACAGTCACGCTAATTAGAATACGGACCCGTAAATTTTCTTCTATCTAATACTTTCAGTGAGTAAATAAACGGTTACTCACGATAAAAAAATACTTTAATTTATAAACCGGGCGTATTATTATGCCTATAGATGATTGTTATTATTATTATTATTATTGAAAAAATACATCGTACCATAAAAAACTATGTACGGGTTGCACTAGCATATGTACACGCATGGACACATGCACGAAAACAACCACGGTGAAGATGTGAGGCGTGTGGTCTTCCCTCACACGCCCTCACAGCCGCTGACACAGCGGCGTGTGATCTTCCCTCACACGCCCTCACAGCTGCAGATAGAGCGGCGTGTGGCATATTGATCGACGCATATTCTTACACCCTCGTAAAGCCACATAAATTCTGAGAGGGGCTGGCTATGATATTAAATTGTGTCATTCTTTTCAGCCATTCGATTTTATTGAATAGACGAGGGTCCAATTCTAAAGGTTTCCCCTATGAAGAGCTTGGCTGTAGCATAGTAGAACACGGCGATTATTTTCAGATGAACTCGTGCTGGGATTTTATGAAATAAAATGACATGCGCTCGGATCGGAGAGATCTGTCTTATAAATCTGTTCACATCAGAAAACTTGTCATTTTCCATATGGAAATAAAGAACCGTGTTCTCTTTAGAATGACAGCTTCCTACTATGTCCTATGTGAAGCGGCAGGGGAAAGATTGACATTTTCTATGACTACATAACAATGAACGTTGAAGGCCGCACATGCTGCTCTCCAGCGTCGTTGTAACTTTTCATACATTGGTTTGAAACATCCATGGCGTTATTTTTGAATGCCGTTCTTTTAAATTCATCATTGCAGAGTGTCATTGCTTCCTGCTCGGTGAATTGCGTTATGGTTGTGCCTGTTGTGTTTGTTCAGAACAATTATAGGGGTCGCAGGTGGGGGCTATAGTAAAAAAATGTATCTTTATGTAGTTCGATTTGTATCTAGTGAAAAGTGCAATCGAGTTGATCGTTCACTGTGGAAAATTTATCGTTCGTTCTTTGTGGAGTTCATAGAAATGCTTTCAGGCAGTCGTAGGGACGTTGGCTCTTCGGAATCAATCCTTCAATGCCAGAGCGAGGGCTGGGATTGTACCTCTTATCATTATTTAATTGCTCATCAGAGTAAATTGTGTAAGAGAGAACTGAGTTGAACGCTCGCTGAGGGACGAAAGACTTGCTCTGTAACTCTGTGAAGAGAATGTATATAGTGATGGTTTTATTGCAAATAATGGGCGAGGTGTATGTTGGAACTGTTTATAATTATAATTGACATCTATTTTTCTTTTTGCCATTATTTGGTATCAAAGCGAGTTAACAAGAAATGATGTAGTATATATTGACTTTTGAAGTTTTTCAGCGATATTCAATACCTGTTTAGCCTTTTTAAAAAGAATACAAATGCAATTTCGTAATTGTTCTACGGAAGTCCAAGTCCGTATTATCTCTGACGGTCGCACTAATACGGCGGTGGCGGCTGTGGCATCAGGTACTCCCCCTCAGCCCCTATCGCGGGCGTGCTGTTTCGCTCTTTAGCTGCGCTAATTATTCCCTTTGAGCTGGGCGCTGTGGCTTTGTGGGCCTGCCTTAGAGGCTCAAACCCCTCTGCGCTCCCTGCCGGACGCTAACGCTGCGTGTACCTACAGAAATACGGCGCTTGAGGTGGCCAAAACGCTCAGTGCTTCCTCTCTTTTACAGGGAATGCCTCGACCAGTCCTGCTCATTACGCCAGACCAGAATTTGTTGAAAAGATCAGAAGGTGAGAGTCAAGATTGCGTGAATTTGAGGACTCGATGTATTTCTCCGCAATGGGTTCATATCGTAGATACTGACCTGTGAATGGAAATTTAAATCTCAGCTGGATTCTACTTTTTGCTTGCCCGAATTTTCGAACTCTTTTTCAGAGAGTGAAGCTTGGGAAATAAAAAACTATAATCCAGGGGAAGTTTCAATTTCCACTGACAATGCACCCTAGCCGTCCCCTATTTTCCTCTATACGAGAGCATATATTGGCCAGTATGCCTTGAGGTTAACCAGTTGTACGAGTGGAGGTGATATTTGGGTGGCGTGCTGGGAGTCTCTGACGTATCTGCGAGTCTTTAGAGCTGCACTTCAGCTACCGAATTGGTAAACCGAAGCCTTCGTGTGTAGAAATGAAAACTTTGGGATTATTAGCATCACGAATTCAAGTGGCGACCTAAAGTTTGAAAAAAGTTTCCTCATTTACTGGGAAACGATCTTGCTGCTCCTGCGTCTTTGTGGATCATGTAAACTTGATCAGTGACTTAAGCCTAGACCGGTCATCCTGCAAGAATAAATCCCACGAACATGGCGGAAATATATTTTTTCAGTCACACATACAATAATTTGTTACAAAGGAGCGTGAAAGTTGCATTGGTTGTGCAAGTTGCAAAATAAAAATGGATCTACGTTCGTGTGCTCTCATCATTGTGTTCTAGTGCGAGTCGGCCACAAATGTCGGTCCAGGAAGTACCACTATTTGTCCTTGTTTGGTCGTTTTCAAGGTGCCCTTCTGCTAAACTCGCAATTCAAGTACTTTTCCTTCATTTTTTTACTGATACTCACGACAGTGCAAAATAAATGGTCAATTTCACGACTAAGAATTGTAATTAAATTCTAGAATAATTTCAGGGATGCATTTTTCATCCAAAAATATACACTTCAATATACACTACCTTTAGTACAGAGTGTGCTGAATGTGTGAACGCTTCTCCGCTAAGCAGTCTAGGTGTCGTCTTTTTCTAAAATCATTAATTTTATATGTAAAGTTTACCACAGAGACGTTAATTCTTACGCATAAACAGACGAGCCCATCGAAGTGCCTTCAATTAGCGTTTATAGAACACTTACATCGTTCTCACATGCGACCCTTACGTTCATAGAACACTTACATCGTTCTCACATGCAACCCTTGCGTTCATTGAACACTTACATCGTTCTCACATGCGACCCTTGCGTTCATAGAACGCTTACATCGTTCTCACATGCGACCCTTGCGTTCATAGAACACTTACATCGTTCTCACATGCGACCTCTGCGGGTACCGTTAGTGTACTGCGGTCACGCTATTGTGTCAATCCTGAGCATTTGTGCATGATTTTGTGTCTCTCTGTTCTGTTTGTGTCTCCGGTTTCATTCGTAAGAAATTAGTTTGGTGAACAATTTCGCGAATAACGCGAATCATCAAATTAAAATTCATTTTGATCAGTGAAATAGACTATAACTTTTGCCCTTAGCTTCTACATTCTACTCGTGTAGTTTCAGTCTATCTTTCCTCACACAATATTGGCGCTGAAATTTGGAAGAAATTTTCCTAACTAACGTGCCTTCTATCGGCCATACGGCCAGCTGTTCTTAAACGAAGTGTAATTTTGGATTTACTTTTCATTTTACTTCAGCGAGGAAACCTCCCCAGTGCACAAGCTGAGGACAAGAGTGGGGAAGTGCGGCATTTTTTTGAGACCATCAACTCTCGAATATTAGACAGTTCTCCGAAGCCAATATTGGCCATAGATTACCACTCTAATTTCCAGGCCCTGGAGCGTGTTGTTCATGTGAGGCAGGGCTGGAGCACAGCTCCCCCTCGTGGGGGGCACAGCTCCCCTCCCCCACCGTGCGGGGGCCAACCCTCCCCTCTGTGTAAAAGTGGACTAGATGGCTGACAGCGGAGACTAGCTCAAGTATTTAAAGACTTACATGTATGGTTGTGCATGACTATGAAATTGTTTATCACGATGATGTCGCCCCATTGTGATTTACATGCATAGCCCACCACTCGGTCAGTGCATTTACATAACATTGTCATTTGCTGTTCTCCTGAGAACCTAGCGCTCCAAGGACGATGATCGCTTGGACGTATTCCCGAGCTGTGGTGGTTGGTAGCCTGGGCCTGTGAGCCTCATTCTTTGAGCTCCTGGAATTCTTTATTACAACGCTTCGCGGGATCCGAAGCATTTTCTGTAACTCTTGCCTCGCGTTTAGTTCTTTCGCATGATCTTTTACGAGGGTTTTTGAGCTTGTCTTTCATTTGATGGTTTATTCCTGCGTGATGTGAGACTATACTTAATTCTCAGTAGCAATGTCCAAGGCTCGTGTGTACACTTGCTTAAAAGTATACATAGATGTGCATGCGTTATATATATATATAAATATATATATATATATACCGTATGTACATAAAAAGAGAAAGAAGCGCTCTAGCCCTACCTGCCTCCTCTCATCGTTCCCCACCACACCGCCATGCAGGGTAACTTGGAATCGCGCTGAAATTTGTAAACTCTGCAAATTAACGTTTTTATTTATATAATTATTCGAATCAAAAGTTGAGAAAGAAGAGGTGACCGTTTTAAAAGTAGAGTAATGATCTGGAAGTAATCTTTACAGCGTCTGATAAAATCAACATGAATCACATGAGTAGAGCTGTAGCGGAACACGTCGAAAAACATCTCTATGAGCAACGCGAAGTGATCGAGATATGTGACTTGAAGTGAGATCAACTTTACTGCTCTGGACTGAAAAATATTTATGGCTTTCCTTTTTTCTAACGCTACGGCAATATTTACGCTACGTAATTATCGTTGCTCTTTGATGATGATTGCTCTGGCTCAAAAGTAAATTATCTGTGATTACTTAACTGCAGTATTCACGATAGTGTTGCCGCTTTGCTCCCGTACAGGTGTGCCAGAGAGGCAATCATCCTTCAGCATGGAGGCCGTTATCGCCTCCACGCATGTTCCTTTAAACTGTACCGAGCCTCAGAGTGTATAGCCTCATTTCTCTTCAGCGCTCTTATTTCCAGATCATAATTTCCAATATGAAGCTCACGGAAACTACATGTTTTACTGATGACGTCTTGAGGCAGTTTGTTTCATCGTGAAACTACATCCTCAATTGATGTAGAGATGTTTGAGTTTTTATGAGATGTAATGAAGTGCGAGGACGAGCTTTTAATTTTTCATGATGGTTTTATATCTACGTAAGCACGTCGATTGGCTGATCGGAGCCAAACTTTCTCGTTTGTTCCTCCAAGAAAAGAGTTGCGCGCGCATCAAAATTTATTCCTTTGTGTCTGACGGACGCGCCATCACAGCGTTGAGGGATGATGGTCCCGTGTACCCAGTGGCTGCCCTCGAGTGATCTTTCCTTGCTGAATTATCGTTTCAAAAGCACAGCAAGCTATGTGTCGTCCGCAGCTTAGCCTTCAGACTTCATGATGATGGTCATCTTGAACATTTATTCTTATCGAATAAATGCCTTGATTTTACAGTATTTTCTTGAGGAAGACATAATTCTGTGTTGTACAAATAATATAACAAGCAGGTGCGGAAAATGTGTCAGTTGACAAGTAATGGGACAGTTGACCAATTGACATCGTTGTGCTGACTCTCAAAAAAAATGAAGTTTTCGGGATATTTGAATGTTGTCATGTGGGAATATTGGTCCGCCACTGCTTGGAACTTTTCAAATGATAGCTAATCATTTAAACTCTGCCTAAAATTTTTCAAAACTGTTTTTGGGAAGAAAATACTCGATTGTCATTACGAATATGTTAAGCACCTGCTTGCATAAATAAGGTCGGAGTCACAGCTACAGGTAAATGACCGGAATTATCCAGCTTTTGTAGAGTTGAAGGTAGTGCGTGTGGCTGCGCTGCCTTCTGTTGTCACTGTCGAATGAATGGATAGTTTTATTTTGTAGTTATTTCACTACTAAATTCATTTTTATCATTTGGGTGAAAACGTAAAATTCTCGTTAGAAAACGTCGGAGCTCTGAAGCGCATATGAAAATACTTCTTTTCTCATGCTCTTCTCTAAGTCTATTATAATGTCTAATGCTAATTGACAGTCCCTAACCCTCTGGGTCACCGTAGATGAGCTATGTTAACTGGTACGAAGTAAAACTTCCTGAACTACACAAATTATGTGTGATTACCGAATATTTCTCGTTTAGCAAACAAACTCCGAAATAAGCATTTGACCTTCAGCACCACACAGATTGTTGCGTTGACCTTCAGTACCACGCACAGATTGTTGCGTTGAGCTGACTCGCACGGCTCGTTAACGTGAGTCCAATTTGCACGTCACACTCGATCTCGGTAGTCGCGTTGCGCGCATCCCTCGTATCCTGCATACGGCGGCGCGTGACGACCGATCCATTATCGAGGGTTGTTTATTCCATTGTTGAGCCGGCGCCCTCGCATAGGTCACTCAGACGTAATTGCCTCAGACGCTCACGCTCTTTATTGCCTCCCGTCCTAAACCATAAATTAAACGCTTCCATCATTGCCTCGCTGCGAGCCTCTGACTTCTCTTTGATTCGCTCGAGATCGGGGATCATCTGTGCTATTGCGAGACCTTCTTTGCTCGGCCTCGTCGATCAAGCTCGCTGTTAGATTAATTGCACTGTTTGATTTGTTGGCCTTTTCACTCTGATTTCGAGGCTCTCAAGTTTCACTTGCATTATTTTCCCCCACATGATTATGGCTGCGGCCTGATTTATTTCAAGACTTTGTTTTCAAATGTTGTTGGGTATTTGTTTTTTATGAGTGGAAGAATTACAGAATATGTTAGCTTTTCACGAGAAATATTTATCGAGTCTGTATGAGCGATTGAACAATTTATCCGGTCACTTTATAGTCAGGATAATAATTTTAAGCAGTTTTTGCTTTTCAGTATCGTAGGCGTCTATACGTAAAGCGGATGTCGTCAATCATGCCATCAATATACTTCAAAAATACCGTGATTTTTTATCAAATTGTAACTAATGTGACAGTTGACCGACTGACACCGTTTTGCTGGCACTCAAAAACCTGAAGTTTTTCAGGACATTTGGAAGTTGTCATGTGAGAATATTGGCCCCGCGCTGCTCGGAACTTTTGCTGACGCGGATATCAAGCCTCACTAACTTGATAATAGTAAACTTTGGAGCTCTCAAAAAGTTCTAGCAGTGTAGAAATTGTTGCCCATTAGTGATGTTCTATGCTGCTTTTCGTGTGGCCTGGCCTTCAGTGTGTGAGAGGCCGATCTGTGACGACGTTAAATAAAATAAGTGAATGCCTAAATAAAAAGGGTAGGAAACTCTTACTTCGTACTTTGTTCGAAATTTTGAGTTGAGGGTTTCGTGAGTCCGTCAATCTTCATGCCACCGAAGTTTCCTGTTTGAACTCTCGTAAATTGTATTTTTTATTTTCTTAACTAGCGCTAGGTTTGACAATTTAATTTGGATCTAATTGTTCGTTTCATCAGCAGAACAAGAGCTTTGGGTTATTTACTATAAATTGTTTTTAACCATTTACCAGCGGTGTTTAATACGTTTCCAATTTCATTACTCATCTCACGTGCTTGCAAGATTTCGAGCGGAAAACTTTCACCACTCGTTAGCTCATGTAAACTCCAAAAAATACTCAGCATTTGACCCGGAAGAATAAAAATGCTTCATGATCTCGAGATTGAGATCACCCTCTTGATCGAGACAAATTTCTTCGACGTGAGCAACATTTCGTTCGTGTTGTCCGAGTTTACACGATTCACTTCTTGCTTGAATGTCTCCAGCGTGCTTGTAGTACGGACCGTGATGTACAAGGGACACGTCTGCGCCAGCTGCAGTGTTTGTTGTGAGCGTGCTGTGTGACCCATGGTCAGATCAGGTCGTGCGACAGCTCTAACTTGGCTTCGCTGAGCTCACAAGCTCGGTGTCGGGACTTAGCTCAAATCCAGACTTAACTTAAGATGCTGAATGGTGTGCTGGATTCCATGGAAGCCAATTTGAAGGAGTTGCCAGCGGCAGGCAAGTTAGCCAACACGTTCGTTAGGAGGTCTCGGATGGTTTGAAATGCTAAAGTTCGTTTTTTTATTATTTCAATTGGTACTGAGCTCATAGTAAGGTCTTCCTATTTCAAGTAATTAACTCGTGTAAAATTGATCATGGTTAATTTCACACAAACTGATTCTAATTGTACGCAAGTGTCACGCATGTGTCATCGCTTGCTAATGCTCCTCTCGCGTTAACCGATAGTTACGAATCTTGGTTGCCGCAAATTGTATTGTTGAATTAGAGTAAAACATTCACACAAAGGCAAATCTGATAGCTGACCGTATCGATTTGTGGGTAATAGCGACAACGTTGAATTTGATGCTGCTTTGTAAAGTTTTTACTTCTTGACAAAATTTGAGAACTGAGAACGCTCGTACTCATGTTATTTTCTTTAGGAAGGAGAGTACATACATATCTTGGGTTAAACTTCTTTAAAACCAAAAATTTACGCTACAAAATTTATCATAATTAATCAACATTTAGTTATACAGAACATTTCAGAAGACTTCAAAAACATCAATATTTCTTCAGGAAGAGTTCAGCATAATAAATACGCTCACTTAAGTAATACTTAAGCAACTCTGAAAAGAAGACTGTCGTTGATGCTACACATCAACGAGCAAAATGAGGAGCAAATTTTTTGTTAATAATTCTTGAAGAAGTCTGTCTAGTTATTTTGCAGTCATCTGAGACCCAATAGATCAGCAATATTATTGTTCAAATTTGGTGTACGATTATCTGTTCTAATTTTCTCGTAGAAGGAATGTTGGTTCCATGTAGAGTATACTAATTTCGAAGGCCGTAGCCTGCGTTCCCTGTGCCGAGTTTTAACGCGTATTCTTGACGTTCAGAATTGGACGCCAAGTTTTCGTATGGGAAGAGCGGGTTTTGAGCGCAGTTCAATTATTGCGGAGAGTAACGGACGGCTCATGAGGCCTGGAATGCCGGCTTGCATGCGCAATGAAGCCTGGAACTGCTGTCGCTCTCGATTCGCGCCTTGCGCATTCTGCAGCCTGGATCTTGTCTACGACGGCACTCTTCGGTAAAATGTTTCAAATTCACCTCTCCGCTAACGCTGGCTTTTGAACATTCTGATACCAATACCGTCATGGAAAAATGTGAATCTGTACGATGTTGGTTGGGCGGTTACTGCGCGACGCCGGCAGTGCTGGCAAGACCACTGGAACTGTACAAAGACAGCTTTCTCGATGTGTGCGGGAGAAAAATGTGATCAAAATCCATGTAAAGTGTTATTTCGGTGCAACGTTGGAAAACGCCACTTAGAGCATAGTACTCAATGACCGTCTTCTTAGAGGCTAGTATGAATTTTTTTCGTGTTTTACTTACCTAACTACTTAATCAAACAAATTGGTTAATATTACCTTAAGTATGATTATACCTTAAGTATATCAAATGACCTTAAGTCGTATGTACCCCACAGTAGCGCGAAATGTACCTCATCTGAAGCTTTCGTTCTCTTCCCCCCTGGAGTAGCGCGGTGGGGAAGACCGTGGTGCGGGTGTGTGTTTTTAGAACTGTTGAAGCACTGCTACGAATATTTTTTGATTGTGTTTATCTCTTTCTGGGGTGCTTTTAAGTACGGTTTAGAAGTGTTATCTGAGTTTTCCTAAAAGTCTTTTTAGTGTTTTGTGCTTGTTCTGAAAGGTCTTTTTGATGGTGCTGTAGTTTTTCTGAAAGGTCCTTGTGATGATTTTGTAGTATTTCTCAAATGGAATTTCCTTTAAACTTTGGGCATACTTGAGCCTAACACAACGTTCAATGTATGCTTTAGACTTCGAAAATTGCCCAGGAGAAATTTCCAGTAAAATACTGTGTTACACAATTTCCCGTAAAATGCTGTGTTGCATAATTTTCGGTAAAATACTGTGTTGAACAATTTCCACTAAAATATTGCGGTAAACAATTTTCAGGAAAATATTGCGTCGCACAATTTTCAGTAAAATATTGTGTTACACAATTTCAGTAAAATATTGCGTCACACAATTTTCCGTAAAATATTGCGATAGAAAATTTTCCGTAAAATATTGCGGTAAACAATTTTCAGCAAAATATTGCGTTACACAATTTTCAGTAAAATATTGTTTTGTACGCAAGATCTTGTAAGTTAACTAAATCATCCCATTCATGTGCAACAAGAAAGCGACTCTTCTTTCGTTATTCAAAAGTCTTTGATGTCCAAAAAGTTGCAGCTCGTACAGCAAAGGCTGGTCCGATCCCCTTCCTTGGCTAGCCTTTGTTTGGAAGGGTGCGGCTTCTCACTGGGAAATGAGAGTTTAGCGCTCTGCGTTAGGCCTAAGGGCTACGGACTCTTGCCCCCACCGCCATCTTTGTTTCTTACTCGCGAATGTATGAAGTATGTGAATTGTATGTACGTAGTATGTGTATTGTGTGTACGTAGTTTGTGGCTTACTGTGTGGTAGTAATATGTGTTCTCTGTGTACTTAATATGTGTTCCCTGTGTACGTAGTATGTGTATTGTGTGTACGTAGTATGTACGAATACTGTATGTACGTTGCATGTGTACTGTGTGTACGTAGTATATATACTGTGGACGTAACATGTGTACTGTGGCTACGTAGTATGTGTATTGTGTGAACGTAGTAAGTGTATTATGTGTAGTACTATGTGTACTCTGTGTACGTAATATGTGTTCTACTAGTAGACGCATCCGGTCAAAAATAGCGGGACAAATGATATTAATTTCTTAAGATACGCTCTCATTTACGGTAAATTTGACATGGTTACCTGCAGTATCACTGATACGGACTGCCTTCTCTGACAGTCTCGCTGATGAGTTAGGATTGCGGACCCGGAAATTTTCCCCTATCTAAATCTTTAAGAGCGTGACAGAGAGACGGACGGACCAAGCAAGCAACACTAGATTATTATTTTATTGTGGGATGTGAACGTAAAATGTGTACAGTGTGTGGGTAATATGTACTGTATTTATGTAATATGTGTTCTGTTTGTACGTAGTATGTACTGTGTTTAGGTACTTTGTGTAATATTTGTACGTGGTATGTTTACTGTGTGTACGTAGTATGTGTACTGTATGTAATGTATATATGCAACATACACTGTGTGTACGAAGTATGTTCAGTGTGTAGGTACTATGTTCAATGGGTATGCAGGTATGCATGCAGTTTAAGAAAGAAATTTCTGGACGATATCTTCGCTCATGTACATGGTTGCCTACACCCGTCCCTTATGCAACGTTGCTATGCGTGAGCTGAAATTGAGACCACGAGGGTCTTGCACGAACTGATCGCCATTTGTTGCTCAAGACGTCGGCTGCGGCGTGACCCACCGGGAGCTCATTTCACGAAAAGCAAATGATCATCCTTAAAGAAAACGTGTTGATGCGCATCACCTTACTCGAGAATATACGCTGTCGATCCGGTTGAGTATGTATGTACTAGACTGAAATGTTAAAACAAACCGAAAACAAAAAATGAATAACTCTAACTTTATAGCTTTGTGGCAGTTTAGAATAGCTACATCTGAATAAATCTAGAACTTAATTACCATTGTACATATTTCGTTTTGATGCTCCAATCTGCCCGTACCTTTTAATTTATGAAATATCTCGCATTTCCATGAGCCGTACCGGAGAAGACTCGAATTCCTATGTACATATAGCGATGCTTTCAACCATTGGACTGCGTCACGCTTCATAGTTTTGTAGTTTTTAGGAATTCATTTTGCTAAAAATTTTGACGAAACCTTTTAGCTCCGATGGCTGTCTCCTTTTTTAGCCAATGGTTTGTCCTCTTTTGAAATTCTTGCGCTCATTATGACAGCGAAGAAATTTTAATTAGACGTCCATTACAATTTTTAGAATTAGCCAAACCGTTTCTGGATCAGCATTTTTTTTTTCTCATAACTTTCTGTGCTTTTTCCTTTAGAGAATCTATTCTTTAGTCCTTTTGTCTGTTCGTTCTTTCATTGTTAACCGTAAAAAGAAAGATTTTATCCCATCTTTTATAATCGTTTGTGGGGCCAGGACCTTATTTTGCGGGGAGTTTCTTTGGGCCTTCCCTCAGCTGATGACTGGGACAGAAAATTGGCACCGACCACTGCGTTGGCCGGCGCAGAAAAAAATCAAAAGCGCTTTCACTCCAGCCTCTGACATTGATAAGTGGACGCTTCTTGTGCTGGCCTAAGCAAAAACTGAATACTCCTGGCCTCTATGGAAACCAAGAGATAAATGGAGATGTACAGGAGGCAACAATTGAGAGTTCAGCTCACTTGTAAAAATGGCCGCCGTTTCCTCAAGACAAAAGGAACCGCTTTGTCTCGAGCGACAACGCACAACGAAAAGTTTTCTTCTTTTGTTCAAAAATGCCCGCTGCATTGTTTATTTTCCAACTCGAGCACGTGGACAATAGGAGCAAGAAATTTGAGTCGAATGCTTTTTAATTGGAATTTTATTGCATCGCGTACAGCTTTCCTTGAGTGTGAATCATGAAGTCCGAGTTACAGAAATACTTCTGTGAGCATTTCATGGCCATGGTCCATACAAGAGCTACCTGGAACTGCTATGCTGGTCATGAGCCCCTTCCTTGCAGCTCACAACACAAGGGAAACATGAGGAAATTATGGATTACTGTGCCCACAGTATTTCTTCTTTACGATATCTTTTCATCTTTTACGATAATTCAACTTTTCATTTCTTAACTTTTAAATGCAACATTTTATAAATGTTTGACAAAACTGTTCTTAGGTAATTTTAATAGAAAGATTATCTCATTTTAGTGAACTGTATGAGACATGATATAAGGTGTAGTTCAAGGTCTTCCAGCGTAATTTCACTCATTTATTACTGTGAGCATTAGTCGACATTTTTCGTTTGTTCCTTTACATCATCTGTACTTCATGCGCATGCAGATTCTTGTTTCTCAAGGTAGGCTATAGATTATATCTTCTTCCACGCTTAGTACTCGACACGAGAGAAAAAAATATACCCAATTGCAAGCTGTTGTTTGCAATATATCAGGTACCGGCATCCAGCGGGGGCTGGGCTTCTTTTTGTGACGATATCTGGTGTTTGTTTGCGAGATTGACGAGGCTGAGCTTGTTGGCGCTAAGGCTTTTCCAAAGACCCGTAATTGGTGGAAAAACAAGTCTTTGTTGTCCCTTGCTTTTAATGAGCGCGTGTGCCGGGAGTCGAGGTGGTGGGCCTGCCCCCGGCTGCCTCGGCCTCGAATTTGGTTATTTTCTCGTCTGCACGAAAACATTCGTTCTCGCAGCGCTGTTTTCCGGCCTTGCTTGATTGCACTGTTTGCCTTTTGGAAATATAAGTATAAGGTGATCTTGTTGAAATTAAAACTTACGTAGTAAATTGCCTTAGTTTCCTATTTTGTTGAAACATCTGAGTTGACTATATCTTCACTTATTTGTCGTTTTATCGGTTATACCTCCCAGAAAACGTGAGTTGTGTTTATAGTGAAAAATTTCGCACTGATTTTAGCTCGTAAAAGTATTTTATTTAATATTTTCTGTATTTTTTCCTATTGGGAAATATTGGCGAACATCATGAGGGTATTATTTGTGTTTTCGTCTCTGCCCTCGGAAAAATTGTGTACATGATTAAAAAAAGATAAATATTTGGCGAAAAAATATACATTTCTTCTTATTTTTCTTCCAGAAGTTATTGGGTTTTCTTCTGGCGGGTGTAATCACTCCATGTTTGGCATTTCCACTGGGAAAATCGAAACCAGACATAAACGCTACATGCGACGTTAGTTCCCGGTAGCGCGCTATCGTAGCACAGATACAGGTGTGACTCTGCAGCTCCCGTCCGGTGGTGGAGGGACTTCTACTGTACGTTCATGGGTAATGAACATTTGAGTTTGTGCGCTGGAGAATAATTACATACACAATCTTCGTTTATTGTACGATGTCATCGCGCGCACCCGCTGTCGAAATTCTGAGCCGCCTGTTGTAAGGGCGATTTTTTTTTTGTTTCTTTCATAACAGTGATGTGATTTTGTCTGTCAATAAAAAACACGTTCGCTAAAATACCGCAATCTTTTCGAAATTCACGAAGGTACGTCAATCATCCAAACCGAGCACTGAGGTCACAAATATGACAGCTAATTAGCGGTGGTCCACAATCATCAGCTCTTCTCATCTGGAGCTTATGGAAACCTAGTTTTCGATTCAGAACTTTACTTGCATTAGTTTTTAATATATTTTAATATCAACATTAAAAACATAATTATTGCATTATCATTATTCTTTATAAATGCACATTGCTATTATTATTACGCTGCTATGTTAATAACAACTCATGATCAGTTTTAGCGACTGCATATGACACCATCACTGACAATACGAAGTCGCGTAAACCAAACAGTAATTTTTCTTATCGTTAGGACATTAATATCAACAGTATCATTATTAGTAACAATGCACTAGTGTCCTCAGTACGACTCGTACATGGCGCATGTGCAACAGAAACATACCCGCATACATTCAGAGCAGATCATGAGTACGCATTAATGTGACGAGGTTGGCCTGGGCTGTCGAAATCTGGCACCAGCGCCACGTGGCCGCTCGGCAGCGTCACTTCATCACCAGGTAAACTCGCTTTGACTTTCATGTCGGGAAGCTCGCTTCTAATTAAACTTCTGAACTAATGAAAGCTTGTTCGAATTCTTTAATTAAACGAGCAAAGCGCGCTGCCAAGCGGCAGAAGCGGCATGTTGACTTCATTTGTCTATTGACTAGTTAGTCGGCCCAACATTCCGGCAGGCAGAGGCAGTTGCCGCACTGCCGGATGAACATCTATGTATAACTAGGGCTAATTTCGTGTGCGCTAGAAATGACTTGTACCAGACAGGTTGATGTTTGTCGTTAGCGTGATACCGATTCCACGGAAGGAAGCGTCTACGTATATAGCTACGTATTTCACAGTTGAGAAATGTGAATCGTATCACAACAAAAGTTCTTAATTTATTCTTCGATAAATAAAGGAAATATGAAATGTGCATGCCTGTGACAATAATGTGTCCTATTTTTTCACCCGAAAATTAATATGTATTGCTATTGGGATAATTTTCTTTCCTAAGAATTTTTTTGGAACTTGTTTGAGAATAAGAAAATTTGAGGATATGAATTAGGATCCCGCATCTGGGAGCTAGTAATAATGATACATACAAGGTGTCCCACAAAAAAAGTACATCGGAGTTCGAATTGATATGACTGCGAAAATATTACAGCTAATTCAATTCTGTAACAAACATGTTATTCGACTATTCGAACCTGTTATTCGAACAGGTATTTAGGCTACCAGTTGCATGGATGAAAAAATAATATTTCTGCAGTCATATCAATTCGAACTTCGATGTTCTTTTTTATGGGACACCTTGTATGTACCTACTTGATCAAATGACGCATCTACCCCTGAAAGTTTCGATCATTTAGAAAAAGTGGACCAAATAGTACACGTTAATGCGAAAGCCAGTCAGCACGAGGGACAAGCATCTACAAACAGCTATTCTAATCTCCGGTTTAGTTGCGCAAGTTCTTCTACAGACAATACTTTCTGATACAATAACCTAAATGCTTGAATTTTGCTTTAACTTGTTTGACTACTTGTTTTTACGCAAACTTCAGTGCCTGGGCACTCCTAAAATAAATTTTTGCCCATTTTGTAACCTAGACTTCAACACTGAGCAATCGTTCTCGCACTCCTCCCGTTGACGGTCACAGAGCCCATACCGGGCACCTCAATTCGCTTGTTTTCTTGAGCCACTAATGGTGAATGGAATGGATTCTAACCCAGCGTTTTCTACGTACGCAAGAGTTGTACTGCATTTATCAGGCATGTCGAAATGAAAAGTTATCGCCTGTATAATCATGGACGTCTTATTTAGCGTAATTATCATTAATATTTCATAGCGCAATCTCATTATTTCGCGGAGATAGTTCACGTCAAAAGGAGAAAAAATCTTAATGGCTAAAAAGTACCGGAAATTTTAGGAATTCATCGCAGGCTTGAGCAGCACAAGGTCTAATCAAGTCAGTGCGGTTCATACGAAGCAGACATTTTCTAGAGTTATATTGCTCGAGCAGGTTTTGTATCACAAGCTGATGGAGTCTTTTTACACTGATTGATCACTCAGGAATCTTGAAGAGAACTCGTTAGGCAAGAAGAGGAAGCGTGACATGTAAAAGTCCTTCACTTTGACAGCTCATTAAGCAACAAAGGCTGTCTCGTGAAGTCTGGTATCTGGAGTGTTCTTGAGTCAGTTTCTTCGAAATTGCTCTCCTTAGCACATGATTTCAGGATTTTTTTGTCTACCGCCTTACGTTATTACTGGATGTTATTTGCATTCGTATCCTCGTAGGAGTTATAAGCTATTTATTCGTGTTTTCTCAGTAAAATGTCTCTAGCGTAACGAATTTCGAAACAAGTCTGGAAATAACGGAGCAATTCCATGTAGTCCAATAAACACTAAATTTGAAATCCGTAAAAATGTCTTGCAAGAGGGGCTTACGGATATTTTTAGACAAATATCTCGATCAAAATTTTAATATAGGGTGCGTACAGTGTCTGAGGACACTTATATTTTACCTAATTAAACTAACACGATAATAATTTATTTATTTTTTAATTCAGAAGATCCTAAGGCAGATACTACTATAACTAATGAAATGAAAAGACACGCTGTAATAGTATGTATAAAAGTGAAACACAGCGATTTGAAATTGCAAAATTTCTGAAAGTCGGCAGATCTTTCGTTTGGAAAAGTTAGAAAGGAGCTGAATGAAAATAATAGAGATGAATTGGCCACGAGCAAGAAGAAAGAGCATTGTCAACGCTCCGAGTCACTCAGAACACCTGAGCTTGTCAGAAGAATGCGTGGCATGATCGACGTGAATCCTGGGAAGTCAATGCGACATCTTGCCAAAGATCTTCAAGTGTCTGAAGGAACAATAAGAAATGTTGTTTATTAAGACCTCGGATACAAATCGTACGTTTTTAAGCGAGATTAGTTAATGTGAAAAAATCAAGAGAATCGTTTAATGCGTGCGGTTTTTCGAAAAGTACGTAAGGTGTCTTCAGATATTGTACGCACCCTGTATATATGTATCAAACATAGGAAAAATATATACACCCATGTGAATTCATTTTTTATTAGGCACATTTAACACCACTCGCCGACGGCCGCCCTTGGTTTGCCTGCCTACCTCGACAGGTGAACTTGCGACCAAACGTCCTTGTACATTTAGCTGCTGCGTCGCGGGGCCGGCAGGGCGAGACCAAACGTTGAAGCAGTGTTGCGAGTCTGCCATGAGCTAAATTTCTGTTCCGTCTCGCGAAATACACGGAAATTCCGCGCAACTCGAACTGTCTCTGTGAGAAGGGTCATGAAATACGTTGGTAATTATTTTTCACGCATATTTTATCTGTATGTGCCGCTGCCATATACAACACGACCGCGGTAATGAAGCTGGATGGAAATCAACATCTCTTATTATCCTAAGGTAAATTTTCCTGGGCAATACGACTGCTCGGTAAATTCAGTTGAATATTTTTTTTACATTCACGCACTAGTTTGTGTATTTCAGTTTAACTTATTGGTCTCATTTATTCATAGCTTACTCTTGAATCTCCACCTGAGACATCGTTTAGTGAAAAGTTAAAAATATATTGTCTTAAATTTATTTCCAAAATCTAGTTTGGATCTCAGATCAGCAGTTCAAGCTCATTTTCATTCATTCTTTTTATTGATTGATCTCCATTCTTTTCCTTGAAATACGGATTTTAGCATTTCTAAAAAAGGAACATAGCTAAAATGATCTTGACCGGAAATTACCTCAAGGTACATTCAATATTTTCTGTATATTTTTCATTTGTTGTCATGCACTTTTCCTCAAAGAGTCTCAAAATCTTTTTGTATATTTGTTGATTTTTTATAGTGATCTGGTTTTGACGAGATCTGGCTTGCTCTAAAAATGCGTGAATGTGCATAAAATAGGAATTTAAAAAAATCACAAAATGACAAATTATGAAATGACTACAAGACCAAAGAACAAAGGAAAATTGTGATTGTACTGACACGATCTCAAATGATAATGATATTGAATTGACAATGAGCAAGATTAATGAAATTGGAAATCAATCAATGAGTTATGACTAATTGCACTACATCAAACGAACCAGATCGCCTAGGGTTGAGAGGTAGCTTCAGTCCTGTCACACGCGTGCAAAACACCCTCTGACAACAGAAAAGAGGAATAAAACACAAAATTAATCAAGCTCATTGTCGTAAAAGTCACGAGAAATGAAGTTACAAATGCACAGATTACACTGCCACGGATCGGAGCCATTGTTGGAACGCCAGCAACATGTTTCTACATTCCCAAGCCGGTTTCCACTCTACTGGTAATTGCACAGGTTAGGTGCGGTTATGTTTGAGTTATCTAGTAGAGCAACTGGGAGCACCGCACGTCCCGTCAACATGGTATCACATTGATATCTGTTCTTTAACCCAGCGTAATCGTGAAAAAAGGAATAATAAACCAACTTTACCTTACTTATCATAACATAGGGAAACGCAAATTACGGCACTTCGACGTACACTGGACACAACATTTAATAACTGGATCCCCTTACGGCACATCGCTGGTACGCAGACTAGCCTGATAATTACCCTCTATTGTAACCCACTATAGTATCAATTCCTTTTGATAACTTCACCTCTTCTCTTCGAACGCCGAGGTCACTATTCATGTGTTGTTTCTAAGTTAATTTAACCGAAAAAAGATCTCGAAATTTGAAGCACTTCGAGAAATTACTTCAGCACTAACACTGCGGTTGCCTTGAATCACTGCTGGAAGTGCACTTGTAGCACTGAAAAATGTCCAACTCTAGCTGACGCGGTGCTGTTGCGGCGATCTTTGTGACCGGTGAGTCAAGCAGCTGTGATGATGCTTCCGGAGCTTTATATTCTCCAAATCGGGTGTGACAGCATTGACTTGTATTGATGCACGACGATGACATATTAGCGGCGGTCTAGCATGGCTGCCGTGGATGACTTCAGTCTGACGGCGAATTCGCAGCGCAATTCTGACCCAAACCGAGGGTGCTTGTAATCCTCTCTCGAGTTTAACTGCATTTGACTTGGCCTCCCCGAGACGTTCCTCCGTTGATTTCGACAATGCTCCATGGTTCTCCAACATCAACGTTTATTGGACCTTGAGGATTTAGTGCTCATGGCGTGATGCTGCGTTGATCCAGAAGAGTAACTCTGAGTCGCCAAGCGTTCCTCCCAAGGGTGTCGAAATGGTTGTTGTTGAAAGATGGTGTGGTGGATTGAGCGACTCTCAACGCCGGAGTTCCAAAGGTGGGACAGTCGTTTGCCGAGGACAAGTTTTCAAATTTGGCAAAAAGTGCGAAAATTTGAGATAAGACTAGAAGTTCGATTTTGGGAGTTGCAGGGAGGCCCTCTCCTTGCAGCTCCGATAATCGAACCTCCTGTCGTATCTCAAAATTCTGTGACTTTGTAAGTCAACCCACCTCCAAGCGGGTGCCCTACTTTCTATTATTCGTGATGAAAGTGTGCTTTGATCTAAGGTCTACTTTAAGTAACGCCTCAGCACGTGACCAACCTTCTAACCAACAGTGATCACTTGACGCGTGAGGCCATTCCCAACGCCTAAGCAAATTCCTTTCAGCCTTTCCCGGATAACGCCTTTTCCTCGGCAATAAACACTTTTATAACATTTTTAGTCTTGTCCTGCTTGAACCCATAAATTTTCATTGAGGCGTCAACCACTTCCTTACTCCGAGTTATTCAATATGACTGTGGTTGTGCAGTCAATAGGGAAATTCGTCACAGTCCAAGTTAAACTGCAAAAGTAAAATATTGAATTTCCCCAGGTAAATACACTGCAGCATTTCTGCCCGTTAAGGTTTGGTAAAGTTTACCTAAAGTTCGCCCGTGAAGTTTCGAAGTTGCTTCTAATTTGCTTCGACCATTTTTTCAATTTTATAGCCAAGCTCATTACGTAGAACTTATAATTCCTAATTTCACCACATGATTCCTACTCTTTAAAGTAATTCAAATGATTCAATTTTTATCTATCCTCCTCATTCACGGTCTTCCAAATTTCAGTGAGCCATCAATTCATATCATCTGTGCAGTTTCCACTTGTTCGACTTTTTGTCCATCAACGAAAATATTTTCCGTTCATCCGCTTTTTTGTTGAACCAATTTACTTCAAGGTTCAAATTTACGGCAGCGCGCAATTTATGGTCTCAGTCTTTCAAGGCGGCGGCGGCGGCAGCGGCGGCGGCGGTTTGGTGTTCATTTAGGTGACGCTGCCCAACTTTGGCTAAACTTGAGCCACTCTTTGCGACGCAGTTGTTAGCTCTCTCTCTCTAAAAGGAAAAAACACCGAGCGCCGTGTTGTCTGGCGAGTAATTAGCTCGCATGCGAAACTCGAAAACTGCGGTCGAGCAGGAACACCTATGCTGTGCTTACCCCTCGTCCTTAACAAGATGTTTTGGGGAAAACTTCCTGCGGTAATTATTTGCAGAGCAAAGGTGCGTCTTGTTTGTATTTACATCATTAACTTGGCGTGCTCGCACACGTGGGCCCGAGTGTGGTGTAAATACTGCGCTGGTTTGTGGTGTGCCAGGTGCAGCGAGGTTTGTTTGACTTGAAAGGGAAGCGGGTGCTTCTGTTGAAGTAATTTCATGTCGGCTTTGAAAATATTGTCATCGTAGAGGAGATAAGCTTGTTTGGCTCTCAATATCCTGCTTCCTGGCCTTCGAAATATCGTTGAGCTGTACGAAGTGTAAGTATCGTTCAATACTACAGAAGAGTTTTGAAGTTTATACTTTGCAGTTATGTTAAATCGACTATCGTCTTGTCAAGGAGTTAGTTTTTTTATACATCTGTTTGTTGGTGTTGCTCGTTTATTCATCGTTACTGAGAGCTTAAGTTAGATGTTAATTTTTATAATGTCCAAAAATTTAATGCTGAATAAAAAGTAAAATAAATGGTATTTTGATCAATAATTTTAACAGTAAAAATATTCTGAGGAAAATATTACTTCACTATTCATGTAAGGGGTTTTCTTATTTTTGTATAAGTTACCACCCGCAAACACATCGCCGCCGCTGTGCCGTAGAAAAAAAGGCTTCTTTAGGTACTCTAACGGAGCCTAAAAGTAAAAGTTAGGTACTCGCCAATCTCTACCTTCATTTGAGAGAGCATGTATCCCCAATAAGCCTAGCCTTTATTTGTTTTGGCTTGAAGAATTAATTATGACCAAACTCATTGACTATATGCAAATAGAGACTCGTCACCGAAAGGGACCCTCACTCCCCATGCTGCAATTTCCCAGCGCGTTCCTGACATGCAGCTCTAGCGGGCGTGCAGACGCCAGCCACCGTGAGGCTGTGTGGGCCTGAGTGTCTTGTGTTGTGGCCCTCATGTCTTGTGTTGTTGCCTGAGTGTCTTGTGTTGTTGCCTGAGTGTCTTGTGTTGTCGCCTGGGGTCAGGTGCCGCAGTGCCCCAACGCCTGCACCTGCTGCTGCATGGCTAAATAAATATGGATCCCCTGCCCCTCTCGTTGACTGCAGCTGTTCCCTCTTTAGCCCGGACGCTTGTCTCTTCTATTTTCCAAACACTCCAAACCTGGCACTTTCCATCCTTGTATTTCCAGGGTACCCTCCACCCCTCTACTCTCAGACACTCTTCACCTCTCTGTTTCCAAGACACTCTTCACTCCTGCATTTTCAAAACACTTTCCATCCCTCTCTATCTTGGACTCTCGTCCCCTCTATTTCTCTGACATTCTGCTCCTCTTTTTCCCTTACACAATTCATCACCCTGTCTCCTGGACACTCTCCGTCCCCCTGTTTCCTCTACACTCTCCGTCCCCTTATTTCCTGGACTTGAGTTGTTGAAATGTGCACTCCTCTATTTCCTGGATACTTTACACCTATTTCTTGGATACTTTACACCCCTCTATTTCTTGGATACTTTACACCCCTCTATTTCCTTGATACTCTGCACCCCTCTATTTACAAGTTAACCTCCAACCTTCTCTTCCCTGGATGTTCTCCACCCCTCTCTATCCTGGACTACTATGCTATTATTTATTACTCTTTGCTGTTATTAGTTTAATTCGTAGAAGTTTTCTCCCTAAATCATGTACTTGAGATTATAGCATTCAGTTGAGATGCCTTTCATCCCAACTTAGGAGCCGCAGATAATTGTCAAAATTCATTTACGAATATTTTTTATGATAATTTCTATTTACAATCGGGCACTATTTCTCGAAGAACAGACACGTGCATTTTTGTGCATCATCGGTGAATTTTTCACGCTCATCCGGCGTCTGTTTTTCAAAGGGTTCCAAATTTTTCTAGTTTCGAGCGACCTAACTCACAGCAAGCTCGGCGATTGTGGCTTTTAATCCGTTGTTGAAAGTAACCCCGCTACAGCTGCAACCTGTAATAACCACGCGTTAACTTATTTAAAATCACTCATACGTCTCTGTTACCGCGTTCATTGAATTTTCTTACAAAATTCTATCTTTCCTGCGTTCCAACATTCTCAATCCCTTTCTTCGCCTTCTTTTCTCTCTGATATGCATGCGTGTGCTCTCTGACGCCCTGCGCTGCCTCACGTAACACCTCCGCCCTTCCGGGTGTCCGGCTGTCCCCAGTGTGACACTCTGTCTCTGAAGCACGCTTTGCAAATGGCATGGAAGCGAGCTTGGCTGCAGTTGTCCTTTGAAGCTCGTGTTCTATTTTGCATATGAAGGCTCCGAGCTACAAATCCTGCGCGCTCTGCTCCAGAAGGAGCGTGGAGACATTATTTTCTTACCAGTTCTCCTCCCTAAATGAGTGTCTGCTTCCCAAGTTTTGTGTCTCCTGGGCGTGCAGTTTTTTCCTTTTCCAGTTCATAAAAACAAAAGTTGCGGTCTTACTTTTTAAAAACAGTACTTGGGTCTTTTGTAATTTGTGTATATTGAATAATAATTAAATTACAGCATCAAATTGGATCTCCAAGATCTCGAACAATGCAAATTTAGACAGCTAAACTTTTATTGTTACGATTGCCGTATCCAACTTCAGCGGACGTCAGCAGTGAGTTCTAACATGACATTCTGATGAATGTGTCACTTGGAATTCAGTAGCATTTTCCTATCATTGCTCGAGGTAATCAATTATAGTTTCGATTAGAACTTATTTCCTTCTTCATTGATGTACTTGAAATTCCCTGGCAATTTCTTCATTGATGTACTCGTAATTTTCACTATGAAGTCTCTTCGAGGTAGCTGAAAATATTCCTAGCTCCGATCGTAATTTAATGCATGTTTTGGAAAACGGTTGGTGAGGAGTTCGCTGGTATTTCTCTTGATCTCGCTTCCATTTCTTGAGCATCTAGAGTTGTGTGCGAGGCCCCCATTTGAGAGTCCCCTCTTGCTCTGTTCTAAAGGTGAGCATGGTTAGAAATGATGTGTTCCGGTAGAGGAGAGTTAGTCTGCGTAACGTCTTTTGAAAAGCACGATAATGATGTGAACTTGTGTTATAGTTTTATCGTACAATTACGCTCATGTTATCTACTTGTAAGCATATTTCTGAATAACTGATTTTTTTCCAAAGTTGGAGAACATTTTTTATGTTCACTTGTATATTTACCCAGTGCTTAGTCATGGACTCATATTCCATTGTTATCACGTATTGATTTTGTTCGTTGATGACAACTCAATTATTCGTATGCTTGAATACACTCGCTTACATATTGGTGTTTCAGAGCAGTCGTTGTGCATTTCCATCGCATTGTAAGCGCTCGTAATAGCGCATCCAATTTCAATGAAATCCCGAGCGCCATCCGCCATTACGGAATCGAAACCCTTGTGTGCAAGGCGTCGGTGTAATCTATTCAGCAGCCACAAATGTATTAGCTTGATGTATGCAGATTTATCCATTTCATCTGCAGTGAAATATGACGCGATCCCGCGTCTTTCTCGGCGCGTCATCTGTGCTCCAGAGATTTACGGCCCTCGGAGATGTCGGCTTTGCTGCGTTGCAGTCACGTGCGGTTTGAATCTGAGTTTCGTCTATTTATGGTACGTCATCTGGCGAGAGCAGAGGCTCTTCAACTGGATTCTTCACGCATGTTTACACTGCCAATACCATTAAGTAATATCGATTCATGACTGCGATGTTGGAATTCTATCATTCTTGTGTATGTGGTATTCTTATGCCCATGGGAAATGAGAAGCTGAAAAACTACCTGCATTTCCTTGAACAAATTCGACATGTGCAAAGTTTTTCAAGCGAGAATATGCACCGCAAGTCACGGTCCCGACGGAAGAATCACTCGCCTTGTTACATTATGCACAGAATACTCGTAGTTTTACGAGTTAAAGCACGACATGAGAGACAGCGCAATGTCATCAATGCCACTTTTAGCGAAAAATTTCTAGTGTTTTCTGTTCCATCCTTTTTGAAATGCTTATTCAATATTATTTTTATCTTACGTCAAATGGATTGGCTCTTATCGAGAAAAATTGATAACCGGAAGACGAATGAGAAATATTTCCTTTATGGAACAACTCACGGACGAATCCGGATTTTCTCAAATTGGCACAAACGGGAGAGTCATTCATCATTCTTGTGTTTTCTCAGCTCCGGATTATGCCTTTCAAAATCCCTGAAAAATCCTCGATCCAGACTTTGAGGCACGGGCCCCCAACGCTGTCTCTGGATCAGCCAATATTTGCAACGATGCGATGGATTTCTCTGCCCAACGCCGCGTTATTTCGCTCTAACTTTCACGACAGCATTGACGAGTGGTGCTTCCGCATCGTGTCTCGAGCTATCTTTTGTGCTCTACTTCTTATGTGATGAAATTTTCCATCCATGTTGTTACTTTTTGTGCCTGCTACTACCGAAACTATGTGTGTCTGCAACACGTCTGCTGTCCAAACAAGCTCTCCGTTTTCCTCCAGTTTTTCTTGAAGCAAAAAAATGAACGGTAAAATATATGCAACCCTTTACCGTCTATTTCATACACGTATATTTCAAATCTTCGAGCTTCAATTCAAGAACGCTCTCCAACTTATTTTTTGCTTTTTCGTGTTTCAGCTGGCACGCGAATTATTTCGAAGCTCGATTTGACTTTTTCATTTCACTCAATTTCTTAGCGAAGTGTTCTTCAGATTTTATAACATCAGGAACCCGAGATGAAGGAATCCAATGCGACGTGTAATGAAGCCTTTGGGTCGGTGAGAGCGAGCTCATTCTAATGAAGCGGTGAGGGAACTTCACTTGATGTGCTTATTGAAGCACCCTTGCCTCGAGGGAAGTCGAGTTTGCTTAATCTTATTACTAGTTCCCCAAGGGGGTTGCGCCCCTCGCTGCTTGTTTAAAGTCTCCCAGACGCGAGTCGTGAGGATGTAAAAGTGCTGCCCCGCCGGCTGCCTCGGCAAATAGGGCGGAACGCTCCCGCTTTGGGGCGCTCAGCGAAATATTTGAGTTAACTGCACCTGCTGCGCTCGCTCGAAATCTCAGCAAATACTGAAATTATGCATGCCTGGAGGGTGGAATTTCCATTTAAACTCAGGTTGTGGTCCCTCAGTGGGCATAGTTTAATTTGGTGTGCGCCTAATTCTGCTGTTTACACAATAATGTATGCTAACTCGAATTTTTCAGACTGCGTAGCTTTTGGCGACATTTTCATCGTGTTTTTGTAACTTCAATGCAGATGACAAAGGATTGTTATTTGTTTTTGCCGACGTTTTTTGAAATCCCAAGTTTTTACAATACTTCTCCGACCGGTGAAATAACTCGTCTTTTAGTTATAGTGGCAAACGTTAAATTAAGTATCTGAACACTAGGTGGCTCATAGTGCGCTAGTTATAAATAGGGAGAATTTTACCAGCCACCGAACTGCGTGATCGCCACAAAATATCGAAATGTTTTGACTGTATCTTAATGAAAAGCAATGATTCCGTACAGTGCCACGAATTTGAAATTTGATAAGAGTCCTTTTCATTGTTAGCCTACTTATATTATTTCTTTTATATTGTTCACAAATCTCTCAAAACAACTTCGATATCATTTCTAGTTCAATTGCCCCCAGGGGGCATAGGATAGGCCACAAGCAATAGGGATAGGCTAGTTAGGTTCGTCTCTCCTATGCTATGGGGACTAGCACCCCCAGGGGAGCACTGCTAGGTTACCTCAGCTATAGATAGGTCTTCGGGACTTCTATCTTTCGTGCCCACTTTGTTTCTTTCCGTTTTCATTCCTTCTTCGCTATTTCTTATTTGTCTTTTCTTCCTATCCCTTCTTAACTCGCTGTTTCTACGCGCAGGGGATCTTGTGTGGGAACACACCTTGTTCATAGATTCCCCGTTCTTCTAAGACCTAAATTTATACTAAATGGCCCCTACTCTTTCGGTGCGAGATAGTCGAGTTACTGAAGCGCTGCTATCACCACCACCACCACTGCTACTTCTTGTTCAATTGTAAAATATTTTTGTGCAGATTTATTGTTATGATGTCAGCTGTTTATGGTCATAATCTTAGGAAATTTTTTCATCTGACCAACTGCTGAAATTATAAAAAGAACAGTTGCCGAATTGAGAAATTTCCCTTATTATATCCATTTATGATTGGTAACTATAATTTCAATGGACGCCAGAGTTGAAGAAATTAGTTTTCATAAAATCTCTATTACAATATGTGTTACATTCTTCGCTCCACCCAATAAATTAGACGAATTTGAAGTGCATATCCCGATTATAGACAAAAAGTAGAGTTATTTTCAAATAGACTAGAGATAGGATTCTTCTGACTTCAATTCCTGCTGTAAAATAACTTCTAGCTAATTATTCTTCCATAAATTAATTCCCGTAACTTTTCATTTAGACAAAAAATAAACTGTTGTAGAAGATGCATTATTTTTTGCAGGTGTCATTTAATTCAAATCCATGAAATTCGTCGCATCGTGCAACATCTGATCCGTGATGGATGAAAACTATTATTATAGTTCTGTGAAATTTTAATCTTATGAGTGGCTAAAAAATATCAGTTTTACTGGTAGTTACAAGTTTTGGATCTCATTCGAGTATAAATTCACTTGTATTGTATATCAGTGGTTTTTTTATTGAAAACTCGTAATATTTTTGCTATCAGTTTGAAGGACAGACAATAATAAATTTGTACCCCAATAATGTCAATTTTCTTTGACTTATTCAGAAAAAATTGTTTTGATGGCTAACTAATATAAAATTCTAGCTGTGCGCACTCAACGTTCCGAAATAATTTTTTTGGTAAAATTCGGTACATCAGGATGCCTTCGTGGCTTGAGCTCAAGGGGATTATGAAACTAGTCCAGCTTCTCAAAGAATTCTCGATGGAGAATGAGCAAGTTTATTGAACAGCAAGCTCAACGTAGAAACTGGATACCCCTAGGAAACAATGCAAAAATATGAAAGTTGCCCTAATTTACCCTACAGCAATAATAGAGATTTAACAAAAGAAATGTACAATAAATTACACGAATCACATCAGCAAATGGATCGCACACGCTGGAGGCTTTTACGGATACTACCAGGTGCTGTTACCTACGGTCGGAGCAAGGTTTCCTAGTGAACTCTATCTCTTTAGTTAAGCAAAAGATGGATGAACAATAATCTCTTACACAGTGGACTACTGTATTCTATTCGAGCTTATACTTTCCTTTCGTCCCCGTGCTCTTATTTTATTAGGGTTGATAATTTGGAAACACCCACTGGGATTTTACATTTATTTACTCCAGCTTAGGCACTGTTGAGTAGCGTGTGTTTTCAAGGAAAGAAACACGAGAATATTGAGCAAACGACCTTTGTATCCTTAAATAGGCTACGCCAACAAAGGTAAATATTATATTGAGAAGAAAATTACCCGAGACGAGTATTATAATGGGTGAAGGAGCCATCGAATGTGAACAAAGAGTTTCATTGACTGCAATTTTGCAAGATTGATTGAACAGTTGGTTCACATATTTCGGAAAATTATAGCGACCGATATGTTCTAGTAACAGGCCGCTATAATTATGCATAAGATGTGTAGGGTCAACTTTCAATAAATGTTAGTACATATGGCGCCTTGTAGCATGCCTATTGAGAGTTTTAAGGGACTCCAGAAATATTATTTCCTCCTTCACTATTACCCATGGTATTGAAAAAATTATTCTTCATAGTACATTGCCCATTTTCAAGATTAATTAACGTGCCTGAGTATAACTTCCATTTTTATTCTGTTTAATTTCAAATAATATTCTATTGTTACTGAGACAGCGGACTAAATTGATGCTTCAGTATACATATATGCGTAATAAAAAGCTACTCTTTTCAGCACGCGTCAAACTCAGCCTCCAGTTTTGAAGACTAACGAAAAAATTTTCACTGTGTCAGCAATCCACAACCACCAAAATGACCGCACATGCGCAAAAATCAACGAGACATTCTGTGAAAATGCGACTGTCCTTTCAGCGCCCAAACCGGCCTGTGTACTGGTTTGGGTGATGTGACCACAACGAAACAGAAAACTTCCCTCATATTCATCGTAAGGATGAAGATAAACTAGCTTACATATCTGAACTTATGGAAAAACAATTTGGTTCATTGGATCCATACAACATTTGGCGAACCTGGAATTTCTCTTCAAGAGGATGGAGCCACCTGTTTTGCGGCTTCAAAATTGGTGTAGGGACAATAAGGATGGTGTCGGGTTCAAAGAGCTGTGACCCTCTTCTTCACCAGATTGAAACCCCATAAAATGAAGCGTGTGGGACAGTTTTTTAGAGTAATGCCTGTTCATTCAATCATAAAAATGTTGTCGCTCTTGAGGCTAAACTTATGCAGTGCTATCAAGATACTACCGGTACCACATGTGGGCAGGTTTCCGATGTGCTAAAACGTGTAGTGCGTGGTAGAGGTGGATATATTCACCATTGAGAAAAAATGTAAACTGTATTACATTGTAATTATCTTAAGTAGTAAAATAATCATTAACTTCGCATTACTGAGGAGTTATTTCAAAAATTATCTATACTCTATTTGAACACACTGTATACGTCAGTACGACTCCAGATTAATCTATTATGATTTATGAAGATTATTAAATAAAATCTCCAGAGAAGTAGGACGCATAGTATCGTGCTCATAACCGGAGTGTGTATGTGGAATACACAACTACTTGTGATGAGTCACTGAAGTGAGGTGAACTTCTACCGTAGCTTTTATTGCAAAATTCCTAAAATTTCTGCCTTTGACCGGCCTGCTCGACCCCGACCTTCATATTGGGCATGAAACCGAGCGGCAGGAACAGAGGTGCGAGATGCGTGTAGACCAAGATTTGGTTTAACAAATTCTTGAAATTTCTCAGCACGCTTTCATGTATTCAGGGATGTGACGGCATTCCTAAATTGATGCCCTTTAAGGGTCTTTTTCACGATCAGTCAGTGTCTGACGACAGTGTCGGGAGACCCCTAAATATGAGTATCGAATGCTAACTTTGCTCTCTATTCAGGAGTCAGGTCGGACTGCACACTCCTTTGACTTCTGATCTGACTCCCGAATAGAGAGCAAAGTTAGCAATTCGATGCTCAGATAATGTTTTTTTTCGTTCACTGATGGTGTGAAGTGCACTTAGTTTCATGTTTTCGACTGAAACTCGGCCGCATTCGTCATTTGTATTCATATATTCTCATATCTAATTTTCTTATGGATTTACCTGTTTCCTTAGTCTTCCGAGATTTTCTCCAAGCTTCCCTGAGCGAGCGCGGGTTGAGAACTTCACCTACAGGTCGCGCTGCAATTTATATTTAATAAGTGCCAGTACTTTACGCTGAACGGTCGGAGAGCAATTTAAAAAATCCATATTGGAATATTTCAACGTAATTTCTACATTCTATTTTATGGTTGTAATTTTACAGTTTGGGAATCTAAATTGTAACATCCGTCTTGTGTGAATTATTTTGAAATAAAATATATTTTTCTTTTGTTTTTGGTCTCTCTTGGCTCAACCCGCAGGAGCCAAGTTTACGACCGCAGCTTCCGCTCCTGCGGAGAGCAGCCTCTGGCTCCTTCCTGCCTCAAATCTTTATTGTTTAGTCAAAGTCTTTTTCCAGTGTTGCTCGGAAACAAGGATTAATCATATCTGCATCACACTTGTCCAGAAACGTGCTAAATGCTCTGCCTTCAAGAACGGACGGTCAATTCAATAAAGCTTGTTGAATTTACCGTCATTTTACGGCATATTTCTTTGAAGTAATGATAAAATTATACGGTGATCGCTTCAATTCAGCTTTAATAGTATAATTTACTTACACTATAACAGACCTCTCCTTATTTGGGACGTGCGGCGCTCGGGGCCGTGGGGTCCGATGCGCTCTTTTTTGACGACATTTTGTTCCTGTGAGCAGCAGCGGTCGAGTTCATCTTCCGTGCGGGTGTGCCCTTGTCATTCTCCAATGTAGTAATAGTGATTTCATGAGTAATATATACGTACACGGGAAATGAGAATAATTAAGTAATTAACTTGGAATTGATAATAATAAAAATTTAATTCATAATTCTCGAGCGTTGATCGTGTCGGACTATGCGAATGTTGAGAATCAGGCTCATAGCTGAGAGAGGTGTGAGACGCAAGTCACGTGTATAGCATTTCGATTGTTTTATTGATTCTAGAAACGTTGACATCTCCGCAACTACACTAAAGTCACTTGCTCTTCTTATTGCAATTAGCAAATGTTAAAGAACGAAAAAACTTTACTTTCTATCAGTAACATAATCCTTTCCTGTATAGAATACCTTCCTTAGCACATAAACGAGTACAATACAAGACATGGAGAGTATATCCTGCATCACCTGAAATTACTTTCGATCACTTTTCCCGTTGAAGTAGTTTTTTTGCCATGGTACGATCAACATCATGCCCCTGCACTGTTGTTGCTCGTATTACTGCGTGGGTCGATGTGGCACCCTTCTCATTTTTGTGACGAGTGTTCCACTCTCACTTTGCCATCTTTATATTGGCGTTAGAGCCAGTGTAAAAACTTCCGCACCTGCTGAAACTCGTCCAATACGCTGGTGCGTACCACGTTGTCGAGGTCTCTGTTTACGTTGGTGCTGACCTGCACACCATCGCAACTGTTGAAACTTTGTCGGATGCGTCAGTACGCGCGTTGTTGTTGAGGGCACCGTTCACTCCGTGGAAAATTTGAGTGGAAACTTCTGATCGGCCGCTCGGTGCTGGACGCGGTGGCCGGTAATGAGTTCACTCATTTTTGCTTCACTTCAGAAACAGGAAATTGAGCTAATTACAGTCAATGAAGTTTTTCTGTCGATGAACACCGAAGGTCCCAAAAATCCCTTTGTTCTCTTCTCGAAGCATCGCAAGCCTCGAGTCCCTTAAAGGTGGAGTGAGGTAATGAATACAATGCGCCGGAGTGGGTGGCAGGACTTTATTGGTACTAGGTAATCTTGCCCGAGCGAATTTTTGTAGTCTCCGCAATTATCAAAGTAAATAAAAGTTATCCGCTCTGCGTGTGTGGAAGGCTTTCAAAATTAATTTTACCCCGAAGGCAGCTTTTTATCTTCTGTGAAAGAGAGCTCTCTGATTTTATCTTTCCGAGCCTAATGATCCGAGAGCGAACAAGCCTCAAACTCCAGTATTTATTTTCTCAATTACATTTGAAATACAAATGTTCCACAATTTTAAATACACAGTAACCCTGCTCTCATTTTGAAGAGGTTCATACGCATACTTCTGAGTTTTTTGTATTATAAATCCTCATCTAGTTATTTCCCTTTAATGTTCAAGATGAACTTCATTCGGGTTGCGTTAAATTTCAAGTTGAACACACGTCAAAAATTTCAGAAGCTTTATTTCACTTTGTTAATTTGAGAGGCAGTTTTGATTTACGAATAAACTTTGAAGGGAATATTACGCTTTCATAAAATCAACTAAATTTTTAAGCATCATTCGCTCCTCAGTCTGAAGTCAAGACTTGATTGCCGTTGATATTCCTGCGTTTATGTAAACTCCAGCAGTGAATACGATAATCGACTAAAATAAGCATCGACTGAAAGAACAAATTAGGCCATCAGATCATTTGAAAAGGATTTTCGAGTTATGACGAGCGATTCAAAAGTATGAACTCAATCTGGGGTGCAATCTGGAGCGATTGAAGCTCTGTTCAGGATTGCAGCTCCAGCATCGCTCGAGTCAGATAATTGTTCAGTGATTGTTTCCACCGTGGCCAAACTGCGCCGGATTCTCTGCTGCACAAATGCTCAGTAATTGCCCATAATTTTTAGTTATTGTTGATGGATATATCATTTGAATGGGTTGTCCATGGAAAATGTATTCAAATGCTTTCATTAAATTCCCGTAATTACGGCAGGTGGAGACTCTAATTACGGTCCCAAGGCTATGCAGGTAATGCCCGGGCTGAGCTCCGGCCTGTAGCCGGATGGTTTCGCATGGTGGTGGTGGTTGTGGTAATTGTGGTGGTGGTTGTGGTTGTTGTGGTGGTTGGTAGCAGGTGTTGGTAGTGGTGGTTGGTGGTTGTGTTGGTTGCACTGGTGCACGCATGGTGGTGGTTTGTAGTGGTGGTTGATAGAGATATTTGGTAGTTTTGGGGTTGGTTGTTGTAGTCACAGAAATATGAAAAAGTGTTCGACGACTTGTGTTGGTGATGTTGATATTTCGCAGTAGAATGACTAATGTCACTTATGACAATCGTATCCTAATTATTTTACAGTGGTGATTCAGGGAGGTGTGTGAAATTCATGTTTTTGGTGACAGTCTCAAGTTAATCTATTTTTGCTCGCCACCAGAGTGTTGTAGCTTCCACTAGTGGTGGTCGGTTTCAGTCATTTTTAACCTACAATTTTTGTTATACTGCTGATACTTACCGGTCAATGAATGTGCGCATGGATGATTTTAAATTTTTTATTCTGGAACACTAGTATGGACAATCGTTAATCCGTTTATAATTATCGTGGTATCGGAATAACATATCTTCAATTGTAGCCCCCGTGTGTAACGAAGGAATAACTTTTTTTGTCATTGGAACATAATATATCCGTGCCGCAGTGCCGTGCGGAATTCCTGAACCACGAGCCTAAAATAAGAAATCAGGCGTCAGAGAAAAAAGCTTTGACCAGAAAGACTAAAAAAGGACGCCTTCCTGTGTGGTCTGTGGGGGCCGAGCCCGGGTACGTCACTCTCAGCCTCGTCTTCTTCCTACGTAATTGTAAAATTATTCTCTTAGGCCTCTTCTAATTATTGGGGAAAACTTTGATTTAACGGCGAACGTTCTTTCTTTCAAAGTTATGTGTCAACTTTATCCTCCTTTTAGCGTCACGATGATGATAACAAAGAAATGTTTTAGTTTGTGTGACTTAACTGAAACCCTGCTAAGGTATTTAATAAAAAACAGAATTGGCTGAAATCGGTAAGAGTTTGGCGTTTGTTAAAATTGAATGTGAAAGAGCCTCATATCTGTATTTCCTCAAAGCGTTTTTGTTCTAGGCTGAAAATTAAGAGTGTCGTGACCCCCAGCACTAGTTTTCCAACTTCTCTCTATTTCATTTCTCATACTTTCCATCTTCTGAACGAATTTATAACTTGAATAAATTAAAAGTTCAAACTCAGGCGCGTAAATGGCATACGTGATTTTTTGTGCTTAGCACTAGCTACATCGCCCGCCCATTATTCATTCCGCCCTGCACGTACCGTCACCTCGTATGGCTTCGTGAATTTCAGTAACGTGAGTCCGTTACAAATTTGTGCCTTGGATTCAATGCTTTTCCATTCGCTTCCCGCTCTCACAACTGGCGATATAATTTTATAGTCTAGCGTCCATTTAGCTTCTTCTGGCATTTATTTTACGCCTCCACTTCAGCGTCAACAACAACCAAAACAACAGTAGTTAATTCGGCTCGCAATGAATACTGAACGCTCAATGTGACATTTGCAGGAGCGTCGTCTGTTTTATGATTTCCCGTTTTCGCCGGGGCATGAGATGGCAGGCGGCCTGCGTTGAGGTCGGGAGAGATTTCCGTGCCACGGAGGCCGCGCTAATCTGACGTGGCACACCGCAATTTCAAGAAACATTTCTAAGCTAATTGAACACTCGTAAAGTCCCGGGACAGGCGTGTTGGTGAACCCTGCAGGATTTGCTCCTCTGCAACGACTCGACTCAGCCTCAAGCTGAGGTACTGGGATTTTTTTATGCAGCTCTGCAAGATGGCGGTAGTCTGTCGTTGCTTCCCCCTGTTTTTTCTTCTTCATTTCCTTGCCACAACGCGATCCCTGCTTGTTTCACCATCGCGCACCACATACTTCTCTCGGCTTCTTCTTCGAATTATAATGGTCCCTACTCTTCCAGTGCGAGATAGTCTGAGTTACTGAAGCGCTGCTATCACCACCACCACTACTACTCTTCGAACTATTCCATGATAATGTGATTCGCTTCTCCTTTTTCTGGACTCATTTTGAATGGGTTAAAAAAGAAGAAATGTCTGGTTCTTCAACAGTAGCTTTCCTTGAAATATAATTTCACTCCTGAAATATCTCATTTGGCGTTTCCTCATCTGAAATTGCCCTTTTGTTGACGTTATGCAATAATTTACATCTGTAGTATTCAATCTCATCTCACGCGCGAGAATAGTTATTGTCTGTACTGTGACGTTCAGCAAGAGAACTAAATTGATCATTCTGAACGACAGTCATACGTCTTCGAGCTATGTATATGCGCTATAGTGAAATTTGAAGGGTTCGAGGGCTTCAATTTCTCTGGGTCGAGTCGTGAAAATTTACTTTGTGTCGATTTAGACTGAACTCATAAAAGCTTGTTCGTAATTCGAGTGTGCTCGTGGATGTACGAGTATGACCTTCATGTTCATGCGTTACATTTTTTGGCCAGTCACGAACCTTTAGGCTTTCGCCGTGTCTTAGCATTATCATTTTAGCTCCAAGAACAGAGTCTTATTTTCTTTGATCCAAATACACTTTGCAACCTGTACGGCGCTCGGGACCCTGAACAGGTGCCCATTCTCATACCGGCAGTTGGGAACCACCTGTAGGCCACGAGGCTAAGCCGGGGCTCATGTGATTGGTGACATTGTATGGGACACACGAGCTTGGATTTGACGGAGAGATCAGTGTAGCGACTCCTTCATCATGACCGTCAGATGGTCGTCTGGTCGTCAATGGGGCTCGTCATGCTGGCATTTCCTCGCTGTAATCTTCTCATTTATCTCGAGTCGCTAAACGCCTTATGAGCCTAGCTCTCTCACTGATCGTGCCAGTCTGTTGCCCTGAAAAATCTCGGAACATTCCGCAAACGTTTTGATGTTTAGTTCTGTGAGGTAAATTTGTGTGCATGTATGCGCCTGTTTCTATCTACCTACAAGCACAATAATATTTTCAATTTCGGCAGTCAAGCTTAGAGAAATATGTGATACAGTTGGTAGAATTCAAACAATTTCATTCTCATTCTCAATGCGTCGTTGTTTTCACTGTTCGACCACCCACTTGGTGGATGAGGAAATGATATCGTAAATCACAATATGATCTCCGCAGGCCTCAGTGATACGAGCAATACACGATAAATTAGCCTCGCGGCAAAAATGGAAACACGAGAAAGCTCTGCTCAGAGTATTATTGCTCAAGGAATAATGAGGAACTTTGTGAAACAACTGGCATTGACACACTGGCTTGAAGCTATACAGCGTTCCAGGCATCGAAACTCAGTCCAATAGCACATGTGATAATAATGTTGGTATAGAGTTAGCATTAGAGTAATTATTGTTACCGTAAAATTTACACATGCCACAAGCGTTGCTGCCGAGGATACGTTTTGCATAGTACCTCGGGGGAAGGACAGGTATTTGCTGATGCTCTGTGGGGCAGAAGAAGTACTAGGCATTTTTTGGTGACATCGAGAAAATAAGTGGAAAATAATGGTTGTGGGATAAATATTATGAGAACGTATGTAATACTCGTGTTGATATGTTTGGGGGTGAATGTGATAAACTTATTAGTTTAATAAGGAGTTTAGAATTATGATATTAGTATGATTGAAATTTATGTTCTATTCAGCTTCGAATTTGTTCAGGGCTGCATTCAGATTTTGAAGATTCTATCTTAGTTGCATGAATGTGTTTGATGGAGTTTTCAAATTGCCGAAAGTCTGTGTTCATTTAGTTTTCGTGAGTGGTGTGTTGGCTCATATTGAAAACGAAACTGAATCATACATAAAATGCAGGCCACTCATGATTTTGGACAATCGTTGTATAGAAATTCATGTGCATGTTAAGCTCAGTTTTATTTTCTTTTGAGTACAGGACTGGTAAGATAGGACGCAATTTCCTAATTGTTCAACGTTGAAATATTTAACTTTTGAAATCTATTCAGCTTTAGTAGAAGTTATGTTTTATCTATGTTGACTATGCGTTGCATATCAGTGAATTTTGAGTGACAGTAAAACAATGAGCATGATAAGAATTTTTAACGTTTAACCCATTGATTTGAACGATGTTTCCTATTATACTGAATTTTTTATCTTGATGAACTGTTACAAAATACGTTTAAAATACATAATACAGACAGAACGTGCGTCATTTAAGCCAAACTTTGAGGCACGGAGTCAAATTTGGTATCGTGCTCTGACTGCATAAATTTCACAGTACCTGTGCCCCACTCAGTACCTGTGCCCCACTCAGTACCTGTGCCCCACTCAGTACCTGTGCCCTACTCAGTACCTATGCCCCACTTAGTACCTGTGCCCACTCGCTAGCAATTTGACTCTAGTGTCACCCACACAGACGCTTTTCAAATGAATCGTTTTTTGGTTAATTTTTGCTTGGATGAGGATCAGTGATTGCTAAATAAATTGCTAATGAAGTGCACAGGCTACAGAGTTGGCTCTGTAACGCAACTCCGCACCGAGTTGTAGACTTTGAGCTCTTTTTTGGATCAAAGTTTTAAGCGATGCGATACACTGGCAGAGTAAATGTAAGATTGCTACGATGTGTGTTTCAGTCCGCGTCTGTGTTATGGGAAACCGCTGCATCAGGCGACTTCATTCCATCTCCCGTCATCTTAAGAAGCCATGTTCTTTCGGGCGGTTAGATTTCTTGAAAGAATTTTATTTTTAATGTTCTTTCATCCGGAGGAAAACCACTGCGGGGTGTTATGGGAGTCCTAATAGAATAGGTGGACGGGCAGACTTGATGGAAGACTGGAGGCAAGCGGAACAATCGGTGGGCATGGCATAGCGGACGATCCGATGTGGGACACCCACTTCTAACGCTCAACAAAACTCCCCGAGTTTCTCCATTTCTGGCCTAAATACATCTTCGTCCCTGATGCAACCTCAAATTTTCCTCCCAACGTCTAATTTTTGGCGATTCACAGAGCTAAATTTAACTCAGAATCGTTGACTTTGTTGCCAAGAAACCGATCGAATCATTGAGGAACTGGTCGCTAAGATGCGGTTAGCTTGCTGTTCTCAGGGCACTGCGAGACCCTCTGTGTTGAGCGAGGCAGTCCCTTTGTGAGTGTGCTCGAGTGATCACATCCCAGTGCTGAAATAGAGCCAAAATCTCTCTACTAGCCTTTCCTATATTCATTTCTCTTGTGCTTAATACATATTGTGTCGTGCATGTGATCACCAAATGCAATGCAATATTTAGCAGGTTAAAATCAGTTTCTTACCTGGATTTCTACGCGGTTCTTCACCAGTTTCTGACCGTTCCGGTGAGTTGCGTGTGGTCCCGTAGGAATAACATTGTGCGGTGGGCGGTCAGAAGTTTGCTGGTGTTGAGAATGGCTTTTAAAGTCTCGAGTGTTGCGAAGAGAAACTGATGAGCCTCGGCCACCCTAGCGACGCGACTTGTGCGGCCTGACACTGCGGGCTTGCATCACAGCTTCCAAGTCCTCCTGAGTACAATTGGTCGCGTTATCTTTATGAGAACCATTGAGTGATGCTTCTTGAAGAAATTCTGGGGCTTGCTGGCTGTCCAGTTAAACAAGAAATTCCTATATTTTGCTGAGAATATTTAGCCAAATCGCGGCAGTGATTATGGCTCGGATGAATTTATGCTTATGGTGACATAATCAGATTTGGTGGTAGGTCTGAGGTGTATGTTCAAAGTTCATCGTTTCCTTAAGTATAAAATAAAATTATTACTTGAACTTCACTGAAGCTTCGTCAGATATCGACATCTGTTTACTTCTCAGACTCATGAGTATTGAGAATAAGTATCTCTGCTAATTTTTTCTAATATAGCCTGGAGAGAGAAAACTAATATGAATTTTTGCAATTCATTTTAATACATTCATTTAGACTCTTTATGTTAATGGTGTTCGAGTCTTGAGTTGGTTTCAGGTAAATTGTCTCGAGTAAATATTTTTTAAACATGTCATGAGAATTCATTCTCGCATCAGTTTTTGCCTTCGTGTTATATTTAAAGAAAAAATTCAGACTGTTTCACGAGTAAACGTGTTTAGGCAGTAAACTTTTTCAGAATGAAATTCATTTTCTCAGTGACAGATAGTGAAATTTTGCATTCTATAAGTTTATTTGCTCTAAAGCATTTTACATGAGTCCCTTCCTTATTTTACTTGAATTGTATCAACGTCTCCTGACAGATACGAAATTATTCAGACAATTCAAACATTTTACATTTTTTCGAACTTAACCTTGCCTGCGATGAGCCAGCCGTGGGGTTGCTCATGCAAATACAGTAGCAAATTATTGGTAATTAAGTATTGTGGAGGAAAAAAATACGTATGATTGATTTGCGTTCTATTTAAAGTCTTAATGGTAAGCAACTCTATTTTCTAAATCAATGAATACCTGCTTCACCGTACATACGAGACGCGGCGGTTTTTATGAGTTTGTGCATTTTTAATCAATTGCGCTATGTCTATTTATGTTACATAAGAACTTATATCTATGTTGAAGGAACGCTAGCAACTCGCAGAAACCGGCCCTCAATTTTGTGGTGACGTCAATGCTCGGTAGGTAATGATCCTGCGTGGCCAGTGCTCTGATATCTGCTGCTGTGTACCTACATCTCTGTTGGTGTAGCTGTGTTCAGAAACATAGCGTGCTCCGCTACAATTTTGTTAGTTTCAGTACTCTTACAGTTTATCTGGTTTGTCAAGTTGTTAGAAAGCCTCGTTTCGAATTACGTCACCTATATATAGCTTAGGCAATGTGCTTTTTAATCACCACTGCGTGAAGAACAGCATTCGCTTTGGTAGAATTTCCAATCGCGCTTCTTACTTGCTGATGCACTCGAATAAAAATGATGTCCAGTCAACAAACGCATGAACATTTTACATAAACACGTATAAACGTGTTTTATACGTACGTGTTTAACTGTCCCCTTTTAATTTCAATCCATCTCTTTTTCAAATATGGGGCTATTAAGTAATTCGTTAGCCCGTATATTTTTTCTAATGTTTGAAAAGATTTTCTGTCATTGGAACAATATCACCAAAAAAGCTAAATCGTATTGCAATGAGTGCTTTGTTTTGGATTTTTATTTAATCGACAATATGCATTAAGGCTCAGCTAAGTTGTGCACGTAAGAAGACTTGTTGAAAAGATGCAAAGAAATTTCTTTACACGTATTAAAATTTTCATGTTATGCGTCTTGAAGCCATTCTCTTGTACATCACGAAGTCGTACGAACTCCTGTCAACATGAAAGACGTAATTCATGTATATTCGCTGTACCTAAATGCATATGTGTTATATCACGAAGATATTTGTGCGTGTATTCGTCATCGTTGAAACGAATACCGTAGACAAATAGAGCCTTGTTTTGCAGCTCGAGTTTAAAGTTATTTCTGAGAAACCTTACTGTTGAATTGTCTATTTTTATGAAAAATTCTGTTGAAGCATGATTCATGCGAGAAAATTTTTGCATTGATTTTTTCATTCTTTTCAGGCGTGCTACAGCAGACCACGTGGTGCCAGGCTTTCGTCGCAGGCTTTGCCTTTCTGGCGCAGTGTTGATGACTCAGGAAACTACACATTAATGTTAGAACAAGAGTGCCGAAAATAATGCGTCTGGAGGTCAAGTGATCCCCGTACAGCTAATTCTGTTGCTCGTTTTACTGAGTGCAAAACAAGTGAGTTTTTGGCAAGTGATTTTGTGGCGATTCCAATTATTTATGCTGTGAAAAATGTTGAAAAGAATGAACAGTGCAAAATGCTCTCAAGTGTGGGAACGTCTTTTCCTTTCATCTTGTGAAGCGAGGAAACTGAAGTGCGACAATTGGGAGTAATAAACTCAGGCAATATTATTTACCTCCAGTGTGAAAGAGTGAGGTTTACAGGCCGTGGCTGGGCATTGCTGGGGGGGATACCATAAAGTGCAAAAAACAATTTGAGTGACTTGATCCAAGTGGATTATTTTACAAAGAATTGATTTTATTGAATTTGCTCGCAAGAAGGTGATTTCTGGCGTTAGAAATTTTTAGTATGTTAATTAATTAACGTTCAGAAGTTATCCTTGTAACAATTTCGTAGAACTTCATCCCTATTGTGAGACTGTCTTCACGATACGCGTGTGTTAAGTGAGATCAAAGTTCGCTGTTTGCTAGAAAGTGTTGCAACCGCCAGGGTCACATATGTTAAACTAATATTCTGTCACAACAAGGAGTGCGCACTAAAATTTATCTAATAAATTATTTATTACCTACCCAAACAAGACATTTTTACGTAAAAGAAAATGAGTACTACTTTATCATTCACTCTAAGTTTCGGGAAGAATTTCGAATGAAAGAAATTGCTCTGAAATTTTGCAGTTATCAAGTGAAAAACTCTACACGAATATTCTCAATTATTAGAAGACTAGTTCTGTAAAAACCCAGCTTCCAAATGTCTTACGTAAAATAAATTAGTTGGTGTGATCTCTACTTCGACTGAGAGTCGTAACTGGTTCCACGTTGAAAATAGCTGGGACAGACATTCTTGTCTACATTCCTGCTCCAAGTTTCCCGGTACTCCGTTCAAAATGGCGTCTCTAAGCCTCCGGGGCTCGAACCCCCCCGCAACCCCCACAGCGCTGGCAACCGTCCTGCTGCTGCTGGTCGGCTGCGTGGTCACCGCCTCTGCCTCTTCCCATCTCGCTCGGGAGTCCGACGTGCTTGAGAAGGCTGACGAGCTCCAAAAACTCAAAGCAGGTATGTTACTATGCTTGCATAGAATCCCAGTAATCTCGTCTTAATATTTTTATTCCTCTACGCCGAGAAGAGAACATGCCAAGTGTTGGATAGAATACATGTATTATTTTTATTGCCTTGGTTTTTCCTCGATTTATAACCATTGTTCGTTAACTTCGTAATGGTGCGCCTTAGCATTATTTCTGCGACTTCTATTTCTTACTTCAAAGTTGCGTCAATACAGATGTTTTTACACGTGACTACGTTTTGGTATAAAATTCCATGTTATGACCAAAAGCTGACGACATCGTCTCCGTATACGGGCGAACTTTTTCAAAATATTGAATACGTGACGTTGGAGACGTCATTGGAAAAATTTAAGTCATCTTCTCGCAGAATTTTAAACAACGTTGGGAAGAAATTTACAATTTAACGTATTTAGAGAACTTGTATACTCGAAAAATCTACTTGGAAAAAATGAATTTTTTATTGAACGATAGATATATAGAATGCCGATTAGTTAAATCATAAACTTATTATCCTCTTGTCGAAAATATTTTTTGAGACAATAATCCAAATCTTTGAGTGAATTATGTTCATATATATTCGACTGATGTTGCCGCGCTGAGAATCCTGGCGCTGACTCAGCACCTGTCGATGGAGCTTAGAGCAAGGAAACTGGAAATTTCCCTCCGAAAGTATCCCTACTTTCATAGAAAAAAAGCCTTCAACTTCCCGGAAAATATCAGAAGGTACTTGCCATATTTCGCCTGAGCTCTGTTACTTCGTTAGTACACGTGCAATGTCCGCGCTCTGACAGTGCGATCTAATTTTCAAATGGCGTGTTTGCCGTAACTGAATCGTTCCTGTTTGCCCCTCATCATTGAGCAGAGAGAGTTCCTTTGGGCCTGCTCACGAGCGCAACTCCTGCCGCTGCTCCCTCACCTTCGTGCGAACGTTGTAGTGGCCTTATGAGAACTCTCCTCTTTGTGAAATGGTGTTTGTTTTTTGGTGAAGTGTTACCCTGTGTTGGGAAATTGTTATTAACGCTTAATTGTCTAGGTAGAAGTTGGAAAAGCTATCGGAAAAATATGTGCCGTGTAGAATACCTGAACCTTTAGCTTAGAGTGAGGATAACAACTGTTACATGTTTGTACATAATCAAGTAGTTAACAATTTATATGTGTACTGGTCCAGCATGCAACTCACAGACGACACATAAATCAATATTACACATTCTTCCTAGGCGACATAAGCTTAACATCTGCTTGACTGAGAAATATGCAATTCGCTACGAAGTCTGTGGGCGCAGAAAATTGCACAAAATCAATAATGAGTTTGAACGTCTTTTTCTATGTACATTTAACAGTCCGCGCTCGATGTGATGGCATGCAATAGTCGCGTGGGTCGTAAGAGCTGTGCGATATTAATTATTCAGCCACTAAATGTAGCTGAGACACCATGTTATTCTTGATGCTACAAATGACCATACGTCTTAGTTCTTAAGTTTTCGTGGGTCTTGATACCGGTGTTATTGTAGGTCTTGATACCGGTGTTATCGTAGGTCTTGATACCGGTGTTATCGTAGGTCTTGATACCGGTGTTATTGTAGGTGTTGATACCGGTGTTATCGTAGGTCTTGATACCGGTGTTATTGTAGGTCTTGATACCGGTGTTATCGTAGGTATTGAAACCGGTGTTATCATAGGTCTTATATCTTAGGTCTTGTGTTGTCTTAGGTCTTGATATTTACATCATTTCTTTGAAACTTACATTTTCATATGTCTTGCGACTTACCGTATCGTATGTCTTGATACTTTAATTATCCTACTTGATCGTTCGTATAAATCTATAAGCTATTGAGGCTAATAACGTTCAGAACTCTTGGTGGACATATATTCAATTCAATGTTAAAAGTTTTACTTTGACCTCAGCACACACGCATGCATTGTTTTGGCCGTGTGGTCCACGTTCCTAAGACATGTGTGAACTCACTGTTCATTTCTGTAAATCTGTGATGAATAACAGGCCGTTGAGGATGTTACTTTGTTCGCTCCTAAACTTCATGCATAAATGTACCGTTTAACGACTCACGTTCTTCTCTGGGATTTCTTTTCTTCGGCTGGCAATTTGCCGGGCTGATGCGAGTCCGACCAGTCCCTCGGAACCCAATTATTTTCTAATTTACTATGCCAACGAGATGTGATGCACTCAAAGCTACGTACATCAAACTCGTGCGCTGTACGCAAGTCACGATGGTATTGGCATCCACGCAGTACTTGCCCGCCGTTTGTAAGTATAGTAAGTGACAGTATGCAAGTCCTGTAAGTTTTTCAGAAGTGTGAAATTATTTTATGGGTGGAGTAGGGGATTATTCTACACTCCTGTGATCGAAACTTCAGGCTGACGTAGTTGGTACGTGTGAGGCTTGGAAATTACCAAAGCTGCGGAGGTGTCGAGTTGTTATGTGAACTGTTCTTATGAGACATTTTTTGTTCAACGGAGCGTTTAAAATTAGAAAGGAGATCGTTCTTAGCTATAGTGATAACAGACCCAGCCGTCACACATGGTAGGAACAGCCAGAACTTTTGTGTTAATCCATGAAGCCGTCGGACACGGCACTCTTTCTCAGAACTATTTTTAATACATATACAGGGTGACGCAAAAAAAAAATGAAACCCAATTGACTGTAAGCCACCATTTATCTAGGATTTGTATCATAAATATAAACATTTTTATGGTAGTAGTAATACTTAGATTAAAAAACCGTTGGTATTCATGATACAAATCCTAGATAAATGTTCGCTTACAGTCAATTGGGTNCAGTCAATTGGGTTTCCTTTTTTTTGCGTCACCCTGTATGTACATAGTTATCACACACGGCGCTATCCGTCAAGGCTGCGTCAAGGCTGTTGTGCTAACATGTACGGTTGTCACACGCGACCTAATCCTTCAGAGCTACTGTGCTTGCACACACAGCCGCCACACGCGGCACACATGTGACACGACACGTCATCACCTGGCCTCCACTGCCACGTCCACCCCTCGTGCGGGCCCTCCCTTGCGGCGTTCCCGAGCGCCGCGTTCCGTTCCCTCTAAAATCCGCACAAAGAAAAATCCTTCATTGCATTTTGCTCGCAGTGCCTCCCGGGGGTGCGACTTGCTAGTCTCAAATTCAAATTCCTAACGTTTTGCATAATATTATTACGATTTCTGATACAGGACTCGAATTCAATTGGGAAATTTTTGGTTCTCGTGAACACAAAAGTTGCGCTCGTCCGTAAAATTGCTTCTATTTTGTGATTATTCAAATTTATATGCAATTGTGGCCTGTCGAGAATAATTTCTCAGGACTCCCTCTCCAGCGCTCACTTGTGAGCGGCCCACGATGGGAAAGATAGATTAGTTCTCCTTTTTGATCGTTCTTCACGTGTGTGTTAAATGCCTGGTGAAGCTCAAACCATTCTCAAAAGGGTTTTTTGGGAGCTTTGGAGTCGTGAACACAAAAATCTTCCAAATAATGTATTGAATCTAATGCCAAATTCAATAATGTTGGCATAGGCTGGAAACTTCGGACAAGGAAGAGTTCAATTATCAGATATTACTTGGTTAGTTATCAGTTATCAGAACTAAAACGTTGTTTTAGATATTACTTGGTTAGTAATTAGTTATCAGAACTAAAACGTTGTTTTAGTGTAAGTCATAACAATGAGACTCCAGGCTGGCTCTGATTCGTATCGTATTACATCATATTGCATTGATGTGATGGGTCGTGTTATTATTACTCATAATATTTTCTTGTAATGTGTTGCATTATTAGAGTAGAAAGTTGTTGACAACACTATGCGATTAAAAAAGATTCACTTTCGTCGTGTCTCTGGGTGACACCATAATTTTCCGTTTCTTTGTAAATACACAAAATAAAAAGAAATAATTTCATTGCTAGAAATTTGCTTTTGTGGTCAGGTGAGAGAATTTTAAAATTTGCCTTTCCTTGTTATTAAATCAGTAATAAATACAATACCAGTACATGTAATACAAAAATAAAGTTTCATGTGAATAATGGTCGTTTTCTATAGTTTTATAATAAAATGAGTTAGGAAATAACACTGTCTTGCCAGTAACAATAGTCGTATTCCTAACACTTTAAGTTTCTAGCTTAAAACCTGCCTGAAAATCTTTCGTGGTAGGGCTTTCTAACTGAACTCACTTAATTCCGGTGTATATTTTAATTTGATGCAATAGGGAAAAAATTTTATTCATACAATCTTGCTAGATTCAGACTATTTTGAAAATATGATGCTCTTACACCACACCCACAAAAAATCGTGATGGAACCATCAGCTCGTAATTTGTTCTACATTACTTGTGATATGTCATGCCGTATTTCGTGCACAAAATGCAGCCCGACGCTGCATCGAGTCTGTGCAGCGTCGAGCTGCACAGCGTCCAGCCAGGCACCAGAGAAAACTTTCATCCTGAGCCCTCCTGAAATATATCTCGTACAAGTGGTGTGCGGGGTCACGTATACATTGTATGTGTAACACCTTGCTGTAGAAGTGTGTCCAATGTTTAGAAGGGGCTCCTAGGGTAAACGACCCCTAATGCCACGGAACACGTGGAAGCAAAAACACTTCATCAAATACTTGAAACTACGCCGTTTTGCCTGACATCTAAGTGCTGAAGGCAGAGTGATCTAAGGGGAGGAGTTGAAGCAGCACGGTTGGTACGGAGACTCTCCTCACGCTCAGCCATGCGGACACCGAAAGCCCTTAGTAGCAGACCTCGAAGTCATTTTCTTCGTGTAATCATTTCTTCGCATTATAGTTTTTTATTTTGTTCCAGACCTTGGAAAAGGCTTTTATGACCGAAACGTTCATTTTCTTTGTTAGTACAATAATAATTCTAGTAAATAAGAGTTCTAAGCTTGCAAGCGGCTTTCCTTGTTCTTGTGATCATCATAAAACTTTGCAAGAGACGAAACATTAATATTACTCATTGCATACAAATGAATGCAAGATTTCTCATCATTTCATGATGCTGATGACTAAAATTGAAGTTCATTTGTCTGACTCTCAACCTAGAATAACCAGCAATGCCAGAGGCAGTTCTTGTCTCATGAAGCGTGTATTTTCTGAGTGAGCGGAGTTTTGCATCAAAGACCTGGAATATTAGCGCGGAGCTTTCAATTCTTATGCTAATTTTTATTCCCGTGATTAGCCGCTCATTTCCCTCGACTTCCCTCGATGCCGAGGTTCTCTTCACCTTAAACGGGACAAGCGAGGGCTGAAATTCAAATTCTATGCAAACTGTTGTTTGATTTTACTCAACAGTGCTAAGTAAGAGGACAGTCAGCTTCTCCGACGATTGAAGAGTGGTATTTCTTGAAGAGGGAAAGTCGTTTGCTAATCTTCGCTGCTTTTTTTTAACGTTGAGAACCATCACTATGCAAATAGGGCATTAGATACATTTTCTGATCTCCAGGAAGTAAAACCGAGATCTAAATATTGATAGGATTTTAAATTACACCTTATTTCTGAACTCATTTGCTCTAGGCAGTGTTACGTGTGACTAACATCCTAGAAAATAAGAAAAAACCTCGAGTTACTGTGTCTTGTTAGCAATGCTTCTATCAGACATTTGGGGCATTTTGGGTTAGATCCTCCGTCGATCTGTAGCTCACTCTCAGTGTGCTGTTTTTATTGTCGAATGTGAATTTTTTTATGTACGACTTGTTCTCAATTGTGAGGGAAATTTCTACCTCTATCGTTGGGTGCATCCTGATGTTAACTGTTGACTCGTGCTTCCTGGGATCATGCTGTCACTCCCTCTCGGGGCTGAGTATTTACTTGACTTTTCACTCGAAATTATCTCCTGATAGATACGAACATTTCCTTAATGTGAATCGCGCTATTCAAATTCGTTTGGGAATTGAAGGATAAAATTTCATGCCCCGGTCTCAAGCATGATTTTACCCAACACTGGATACCTTAAATAGTGAGATGCATAGGAAACAAGTAGTTTTGCTAGGTCACAGTAATCGCGAAATGATTCCGCGCAGTCGTTTCTCAACTTACTGCACGCTCTCACTTCTGAGAGTCACGAGCACTTTCTTGGAGCGTCTAGGATGAAACACGGCACTGTATGCAAGGCGAATGAGGGTTCTATCTCTCGCCTTGGGCAATCCATACTCTCTACCCACGGCCGCGATAATAGGCAATACGAGGGACGGAGATAGAAAGGGAAATGCCTCTAACGAGCATTCTTGCCGGCAACTTCGTCCGCCGAACGTCAAGATTCCTCACAACTGACGGCAACTCGACTCAAAATCGCGAGCTTCTTCAGAGTCGCGATCGCGGATTCCTGGTGGCTTCTTGTGGATTCATTGACGGCTGACTACAAATTTGCCTGAGAAATGGAAGAGCCTTTCGAAAGAAGGGAATTTTGCCTCGGGCTCGAATATTTCAAGACAAGCCGAGTGGAAAGTTAGCGTAGTATGAATTTCTCCCTGATTACCAGACCTGCCATTTCCATATGAGGGGCCGCCCTTCTCTGGCGCCGAGCGGATGGATCATTGTCGTATTGATCACATTCATGCATTCCGACCTCATCTTGAAGTGGTCAATTTGACTGCATTTCATCTGCTTTTCGGCCTAGTGCTCATCCTGTTTTTACATGGCTTATGGGCTGAACCTTCATTAATTTTTTGATTCAGTAGACCGTAAATGTCTTTTAGTAATAGTAAAACAAAAGTGTGTAAAAATACCTAATAGGAATTATATGTGCTTTAAAAGTATATAGATTTTGAGAAATACTACGCTCATCTTCAGAATCTGGAATGAATGAAGAAATTGTTTGAGCATATTACAAGTGAGAAAAGTAATCTTCCTCACAAGTGAGTAATCGTTCTTCTAATAATCTTTAAGCTCGTTCGTTCGTCTGATTTTTTCCGTATCACGATAAACGTCTATCTTTAGACACACGTTATCTTCTATTAAGTGGTATATATATTTTTTTACATCATCAAGTAATCGCCGCTGCCTGCATTGATTTTTCTGTTAATAGAATGCTGTTCTTATGAGTCTCGAATTTTTTTGCTAATCTTGCTCGCGTCAACTCTGTCTACATGTACAAAGTACAAATTTATTCAAAATGTTCAACCCGTGGATCAATTTATTGTTACTTTCGATGGTTTAGTTTATACCTTTTAATTATTTGGTGATGGTTGTAGTTTTTAATTACGGTACTTTAGAGTGGTCCAAAAACATTTGATTGACAAATTTTAAATATGTTAGATAAGCTTTCACTTTTTGTGGTGAGAGAGAGCTGACTCAGTTCACATGCCAGCTGGAATATATGTTAGTCTGTGAATTATTTTTCTACAGTTTGAATATTCCGTTTGATTTACTTAGAAAAAAAAATCATGCTCTTTTCGTAGACGTCTGCACAAGCCAACCTTTTCCAAGAATTTCTTCTCTTCCTTCCTTCGAACTCCCATCATTTTGCTGGGAGATTACAAGGCTCCGAATGACTCGAATGCGCCAGCCTGTAAGACTCATATAATCGTAAAACCTTGTTCAAAGTAATAAACTTATCTGAGCTGTTTTATACGTCAATGTTTAGAAGATGTATTTAATAGCATGAAAATACTGTGCAATAAGAGAAGAGAAAATGAATCGGTGCATTCATATGTAGAAATGGATCTAATAGGTGTAGGTATGTTTAAAGTCCCCTTTCTGCCCGCTTGTGCGATTTAATTCCAATTTTTTTGTCGAAATTTTAATTTGACCTTTCTTTAAATTATTGTTCCCTTTGTGAAATTATTCTCAACTTTCATGCGCGAATAACTGTATCAATATCTTTCCCTTTCTCCTAATTTTTCAGAAGTGTTCTCATGTGTTACTCGAGTGGGCTATTTTTGACGTTTTGAGGACAGCGTGAGGGCGACTGATATTTTCAAACGGCAATTTGAAGGCCTCCCTTCAAAGTTTTCCTCTCGTAGATCTGTCGATGTTATAGGCAGTTGTTCTTCAGCCTGTCGCCCCAGGGGAGGCCGGGATAGTGGAATTCTTTGGATAGTTATCCCTGACATTCCCCCTTCTCTACTTTAATAAGGGGACCCTGTTGTCATTTTTCTGGAGCTGACTGCCAATAATTCCTGAGTTTTGAATCTTGCGGACGCCGACAGTTTAGATGATTTGGTCGAGTGACTTCGAGCTGAGAAACTCTCGTGAGATATTTTTAGCGTATCCTTAGAGGGCAACTCTCACTTGTTAACCTAAGGTTTAAGGTTACGGTTCCTATTTCTGAACTTAGCTTTGTCTTATGTAATTAGTATTTGTGGAGGTGAGCGTAAGAAGTTAAAGTTCGAAGTAACTAAGGTCTAATCTCGTAAAGTGTGGTGGTGGTGGTGCTCACTAGGTACTAACTGAACTCAATTAGGTCTGTGAAATGAAGAGTTGAGGGCTCGAGAAAGCTGAGAGGTTTTTCCTGTTGTAAGAGTCTTCCTTCAAATGACGGCCACTCTCACTGTGAGGGAGAATGCTTCATCTGATGACCGCGTGACACGCTTGCAGAATGTGTGCAGAATATGGCCGTATGATTATTCCCTGTTTTGAAACTGAGCATCTGGGGAAAGTTTGGAGAGGAAGAGTGCCTCCCTGAGCGTAAACCGTAATGGCTTATGTTATCATTCTAAATAATTTCGTGCATGAATGTTGTGTATTTTCATGCGGTAGAGACTTGCCGAGCGGGACCGTCTCTGTGGCCCGTCATGGCGACCGTCTCTGTGGCCCGTCATGGCGACCGTCTCTGTGGCGACGCAGAGATCACTCTCGTGTCTGAGAATTATGGAAAATACCACATCTACAGTGCACTAACTCCTCAGCTTTCCTCCATTCGTCTGTTTGAAGAAGTATTGTTTCCTTTCTTACGTAAAAACTGACTTTATGTATCCCATTGCAATTATTGAAGCAATTAGATTCCTTACAATATTGAAGTATTGATAAAGTCCCTTCTGCTTTTGATTGCCTACCTCTCTCCTGTAATGGAACTTAATTAGCTTAATGCATTTAAATTGCGCATCAGTTCGTGATGATTACAGTTATACTCATTTTTGTGCGCAATTAAACGACCGTATATTGCACGTGTTATGTGCTTTGTAGACCTTTTTTTCACTCCTCGCTATCGGAAAAGGTTTTGTCTCGCCCATCCTATTTTGACGACGATCGTCGAGCGGTGGCTGTCATTTCGACATCATTTTCTCTCAAGGATTTTTTCCGCCCAGAAGTTGGTGTCTTCGTAAGAAATGTTGGTGCTCTTTGGACGGAGAGTTTCGAGTCGGTATTTTCTTGGCCAAGTTACGAAGAAGTGATAATTAAGTCGCCTTCTGTAACTGGGGGCTGGTAGAGATTGACTTGACTAGCTGGGGCTGGTAGAGTGTTCCTTGACTAGCTGGGGGCTAGTAGAGTGTTCCTTGACTAGCTGGGGGCTGGTAGAGATTGACTTGACTAGCTGGGGGCTGGTAGAGTGTTCCTTGACTAGCTGGGGACTGGTAGAGTGTTCCTTGACTAGCTGAGGACTGGTAGAGTGTTCCTTGACTAGCTGAGGACTGGTAGAGTGTTCCTTGACTAGCTGAGGACTGGTAGAGTTTTCCTTGACTAACTAGGAAGAGAGAAAAAGGCAATCTCAGCCCTTGGACGATTGTTGGTGCGCGAGTAGCTCAGGGACTCCGCAGGTTACAACAGTGTTCTCTCAGTATTGATTGTTACCAAATCTGATATCTCGAATAACCTTGAATTGTGTGTTCATGATAACTTGCTCAGTCTTTTTTCATTGTTTGAAACGCCAAAACCACATGCAAGTATCAGGTAACAGTTCAATGATCAGTTAACAGTTCATAAATATTTCTCGAAACTTGACTCAAACCTTTCGTTACTGTCTGTTCACACTTCCGTCTACTTAGGCAATTGTTTCCAAGTTTCGTGCGTTGTTGGATCCGTTCGTTGTAGCGAGTGAGGGCCGCAGCTCCTGCAGCGACGTTAGTGCGCTTCGCACTAGAGGACGATGTGGCTGGACCAGCTCAGATGTTTTCAAGTTATAGCGTCGCTGGGCCCCGCGGTGGCGCTGTATCTCAGCAGCGCGTGGTCCAGTAGCCCGTTGTGGTGCAACTGGAGTTGGTGCAGTAGGAGTGGGTGCAGTAGGAGTTGGTGCAGTAGGAGT
>VOMN01002307.1:0-10834 GCA_014899125.1 Orchestia grillus
CAGAGCGTGTGGTGAAGGCACAGTAAGCGCACGAGCACCTGTTCAGTGTCCCACGGACGCTGCCTTTCAGCTCATTTTCATTCTATTGAATGATCACTGCCACGAAAAAAGGACATTAGAAATTGAAGAATGGAGGCATAAGTCCCTTTATTTTCGTTCAAAACCAACGCGAAAATGCACACACGTGCATGAAATTTGCACGATTACTCTTACAACATTTTACTCATTTAAAAAAGCTGATCCTTTTAGGGTTAATGCCTTGAAATTTGGCCCTTTTTCTGTAACGTATGGCATAATACTCTTCAAATGAGCGCGACTAAATCAAACAGCAACGTATCGTCCAGTTGTTGTCTGTCAAGTTCGCATGTGATGAACATGAACATCTTCTGTCAGTCACACGAGCATTTTTTGCAAGGAACGTTTCGCAATTGCATCCATGACCCTGTCTTTTGGAGTAGATTTATTGTTGTCTAAGTTTCTCTCCACTTCTGTGAAAGTAACTTAGGAGAGAAAGAGATAACATGCTCGATGCCGTTACAGGTATGAAGTACAATTTTTCTATTATGATATTGTGACCGACGTATTGTATGAATACGGATGCGTGTTCAACCTTGAGTTTATGCAGAATAATTCAGCAATCTTCTTTCAATGGCAATGATCTATGCACGCATTATTATACATTATTAGGATTTTGTCTGTTCCATAATTACAATCAACATTAAAGTGCAACGTATATTTCCATTATATAACAAAATTATTTTATCTAACGGAAATTTCAGGACAGAAAAACGTTTATGATAGATTCAATATTTTTTCAAACTTATCCATGAGGCTCAACACCGTCCTGGCTGTCACCCGATGGCTTCATATTTAGCTTTCGTCTTCGCTGTTGGAAGGCAGACAGAAACTTGCCTTATGGAATACAGTCGTCCTCCGTGTAGAGCGCTACGCCGGTTCCATCAAACAACCGCTCTATCATCTCATGTGCTTCTTAAAGGTGTTCCATCTGATTCTTGTTACACAGATATTTTCTGTACATTGGCTGTTCGCTCTAGTTGATACCCTCTATATTCGGAAACGTCTTTAGAGCTGTTAGCTAGAACCGATCGAGCGCTCTATACAGGGGATAACTTTGTCATACTTATTCGTGTCTGCTAGACAAGACATTCTATCTCCGGACCATTTGTCTACAATTGAAGCAGCGACAATTTTCCAAATTTCGAAATCCCATTCTATTCCCTAACTCAGTGTTGTACACTTGGGGGTTCATTTGCCAGAATAAATAAAAAGCGATTAAAAGCAATAGTGAAAAAATAGAAACCGTATAAGTAGCATCATACAGGAGGAAAAATACGTTGCATGTAAATAGCTCGTGTCGGACTGAACAGACAGCGTGTAAATAGCACGCATCAGTATGAACAGGCAGCGTGTAAATAGGATGCGTGGAGGTAAATATGCAGCGTGTAAGTAACATGTGTAAACACAAAAACCGTCTGAATAGCAAGCACAATAAGAAATTGGTTGCATACAAATGGCGCGGTGAGGTAAAGGTAAATATGGAAAATAAATTGCGTTAAGCTGGGATGTGTGGAAGTGAGGACTACCGTACCAAAATAACTGCACGAATAGAGGGGTGACGCGTGAATTACTTCTGCACGAATAAAAACAGCAAATGCAGTCCAGACACGAGCCGTGTTTACCCCTTGGGGCAGTCGGTGCCCGCCCTAAATGAAATATACTTGTAGTTAATTATTCTTCTATGTCAAATTGCGGAAACAATTCAATGTTACAATAGCTAGCGTGGTTTCAAAGTGAATGGAAGAGAGGATATTTATTTACTGACAAATGTTGCGATGGTATACGCTTAGATGGGCGAAGGTAAAAGCTAGTGCGGCGAGGCTAGCGTTTGGCAGTCGGTCGTCCTCCCCACAACAAGGACCTGTACGCTGGCTGTGACGGGAGGGTGTACATCCAATCTCTGTTTCCTGTGTAGGCGACTACAGACATTCTGCGTTCGAAATTGATTTCCAAGTGAGAGCATCCCGCTCCGAACTCATCGTCTGGCCTGCATAAATCTGTGTTGTGCGTGAAAGCGGCAAATTTGGAGCAGCAACAGCAAGGGAGTGAAGAAAAAATTTCCAACGTATTATTCCTACAAGAAAAATGCGTATTTTTTGCTCACAATTCTCGCAAATGTGCAGTGCGTTTTGTATTCCTTAGTGCAACGTACCTTTAATGTCCCAGGAAATGCGACACAGAAATGAACATCCTTCTGCCCGCGTGAATGTTAACATCTTTTATTCATTCTGAAGGGTGGAAATGGAATAACACATACAGAAGAAAATAGCATCCAATTAGCTATAAAATAAGGATATTTCAGTGTTTTGAGGCGAGTTATTTAAACTGACATCACGACGTGACAACATGCCAAGGATGTTTTAGCCAATAGATGATCATCTAAAACGTGCATCACAAATAAATATGTAAGTTCTGACAGAGTTTGGCTTTAATTTATTCAGCGGCTTATATATGAGGATATACACGTGTACAAACGATTTACCACATAGTATTTTTTACATAAATATTGCTACAGTATGTTCAAACTCATGAACTTCCTTCAGGAGACGACATGTACCGAACTGAGTAGATCTCTAACATTTGACCATAAGAGCTTGTGCTCGAAATGTGTTCGCTCCATGTCTAACGAATATGCCAAATAATTTTTTTGGTCCAAAAACGCCTCTCACAGAATCTTACGACAAGCCTTGATCGCGGTTAGATTTGCACTGTGTAGTTTCAATCTAGAATACATTTGTCGATTCATACCGTATAATTTGTAATGGGGAAATTCTGCCTTGCACAAAGCCCTGGCGATATCCTCCAAACGCCGCTCAAACTAACAACTCTCATCTACGACCCTTGCTAAAATTCTGGGGGGCTAGCAAAACATTTGATCTCTTCGTTCCTTTTTGAGGTTATTTTACGACCATTTAAAGGTTTTTCTGACTCTTGATCCGGCGATTACAGCAACTCTGGGCTCAGAGATAGATCTGACATTTAGTTGCCGAGGCTAAGCAGCTTATGGAGCCCCTTAATGAAAAGCTTCTAATAAAAATAAGATGAGCGGTTTTCTCATTAATATCAGCGACACTATCGCGGGATATAATATTATCACAAATGTTCGTGATATTTTCTGAAACATATTTCGGGCAGGTAAGAGATTGTACATACATCTAATATAAGTTAATACGTGAATTCAAAATGTTCTGCGAGTTCATTGATTCAATTTATTTATGACAGAGTCTAGCTTTAAGACAGGATTAGGGTGACCGTGGGGTGNCCGTGGGGTAGCATTAGGGTGACCGTGGGGTAGCATTAGGGTGACCGTGGGGTGGCATTAGGGTGACGGCACCACGACTCTTATAGGCAAAATGCTGTCAATCAAATCAGGGCCTGGTAGAATAGAATTCTTTGGTTAGAATTTCACATTCCTCGGTCAGACAAGCGTTAATGATTTCTATTCGTCGAAATCTTGCTGCTTTTCTCACTCCAGCTATCTACCTAAGTCACCAATATAACTGACCTTCAATATAACTTACGTCCAATATAACTTACGTCCAATATAACACGTCCAATATAACACGTCCAATATAACTTACTTGTAATATAACTTACTTGTAATATAACTTACGTCTGGTGTGGATTTCATAAGGCTTTTAAACTAGGCGGCGCTACTAATTCATATTTAACATTAGTCAAATTACAGTACTTCACGATATTTTCAACCTAATTGCTGTCTCACTATAAGTGATTCTTCGACTTCCTTCAAATCTTCCAGTCAAATGCTGTCCTTGGAATCAAAGACTCACATGCGTTGTGTCATTTCCAAGTTGTTGGCTTCGCTCTTCTCTTCTGCAGGGTCAGTCGCCAAGCTCCCTCGTCGTGCTAAAACGATCGAAACGATCTCTTTCTGAAAAACTTATCTTCTCACTTCATCCTTTGCTGTTATTGGCCTGTGCTTTGTACTCGACTACCTCATGAGCTGAACCCCAGAACGTTTCCCGCATGCGAGACCTACCTCCGACCACGAGCCTCACTTGAGAAAGGAAGATTAGAAACGGGATGCTGAAAGAGCGCGGCACATCATTGTGGCCTGGGGCGGGATGCCTGAACTACTTCGAAATCCAGAATGTTTTAAATGAATCATCTCGTTCAACATTCTTTCACACGTTCAGTCAGCATGGTCTCTCACACCTTTATTGTTCATTAAACGTAAAAATTGGCCCATTATAAACTTCGAAGTTCAATATTTTTTGCTCACTGATGTTATGAACTTTTTTTAAGTTAGTCTCACAATGATAATAAAGGAAAACGCTCGAGTTCTGAGAGTGAGTTACTGCATGTCGAGAGTGTTAGCATAAAAAATTAACTGAAAATGACCGATCTGTACTTCGTCACGAATAAATGGATGTAAGGATACACATCAACTTTGATCCCTTACGAATGAAGGCGTCGACAAGCTCATCAATACTTTTTTGCGTACAGAGCTGGAAAGAATTCAGACTCTGCAGTGACTTTATTAATTAAAGAAGCTCATTATTTTTTAGTATCGAGCGACTATTGAGAGCAAATTTTTAAGTACGAACAATTGAGAAGATAATCTAGAAAATACAGAGTTAAGAACAGGATACTGAGGATATCAGAATAGCTATAAGAGGTATCTGATAACGGTGAGTACGTAAAAACATGCTGTTGAGAACTAACGAACAACTGATACGATAATGCTCTAGTAACCAGCAGTGAAGGGCACTGCAGAAGAAAGAAGCTGTAAATATTATAAAAGGAAAAAATCATTAAGTGTATATGAAGTCTAATAAATATTTCTCACAACTCAGCGCCAGAAGGGGAGCTGATAGACAGTGTTTTCCCGCAGGACTTGCTGGGTAAACCACGTTGACCAAATAAGAGAGATTTAAATATTATCAAGATCCATTACTCCGTTGAAAGAAAATGAAATCAATAGAAAGTAGATCTACGCAGATTTATTCATATTTTTGAGTGAATTTTGAGGCCCTAAACTTTGCAATGATAAATTGTGGCCAATTTTTTGCCTGAAATTTTTCTGATCGCGTCCTCAACAGTGGGGGCTTCTAACAAAATTAATTAACGTTGCTCTGAATTTTCACGAATTTTTGATCTCATCTCTTTGCCAAGTGAAAGACTTTTTTCCGAGCACATTTTAATATGTACATTACTACCGTACTGAGTGCACAATACTGTGTATTATGGTGAAAGGGATGATCTCAGAAATCATTAGTGGGAACTACAAAACAATGCATAATTTCTATAAACCCTACTAAAAACAGCTAATAAATTCGTTACATTTAAATTCTAAACTTTGACGTAATGGTTCGTTGTAGAACCAATTTCACAGTAATCTCAACTTTCGGCTACAAACCTCCGCACGCAATATTAAACCTGATTAATATCTTAGTGCATGTAAAAAATTCACTTAACCTTTACGCCACCCTGAATGCGGATGAAAATTTCACGAGAAAGAAAGTCCCACTATCTCTGGGGCTTAGAAAATTCCCCACTTTTATAAAGCTTGGCGATAGCATTGATCGGCACAACGGCCGGGGAAATGAGGCATGACCTGGAAATGAGCCTCGCGCCCCAGCTTTCTTCATTCCACGCTCGCGAAAATTGAGAATGATGCCCGCAGGAAGCCGCTCCGCGTTTGTCCAAACCACTTGACGCGTTCATCTCACATTTGCGCTCTATGAAATTATTGCGTGAACTTAGATCGACTTCCACGCATCGATAAGCATTCTCCTTACGAAGTATTGGCTTCGAAAGTGATGGATGTTATGTGGTTTTTTAAATTCCTGTGGACAACTTTAGAGAGTTCTTCACTCATTTTTCCATTTGAAAAAACCACGGTGAGCTTTATACTTTCGAATTAAATTTGAAACAACGTTAAGATACCAGTAATTTGTGAGGAAGTATATGCTTCAATGTTATTATTCACACTAAAAAATGATAATAAAATGTTATATTTGAGTCCGTTGACAGAAGATTATCAACTGAACGGCGTTTCGCTCGGCTTCTCACAAGTACTGAAAAAATGAAGCACAAGTTTCTTAGCTTACTTTCAGGATATTTTATTCGCTAATTTAGACAATCTGACTGAGTTTTGATTGCTCGGGAAATTCTTGTCATCCTAACGGCGCAGAAGTTTCCGAATTCTTTCGAAGCGGGGGTCTCTCCTGCCCTGCATCGTCTCGATGGACAGCCTTGATGGACGGACCTGAGTGACGGTAAATGACGTGGTCTGACTGCTGGATTATCGAGAGGCCGAAGATGTAATTGACCTGCTGGATTAGAGAGGGACAGGAGACTTTATCTAGCTGCTGAATTAGAGAGGGACAGGAGACGTAATCTAGCTGCTGAATTAGAGAGGGACAGAAGACGTAATCTAGCTGCTGAATTAGANGTGATGTAGCCGCTGGATTAGGGAGAGACAGGAGACGTGGTGTAGCCGCTGGATTAGGGAGAGACAGGAGACGTGATGTAGCCACTGGATTAGGGAGAGACAGGAGACGTGATGTAGCCGCTGGATTAGGGAGAGACAGAAAACGTAATCTACCTGCTGTGTTAGGGAAAGGCAAATAATGTAATTTATTCTGTTATTTTTAAAATCTGTAATTTACCATTTGTTGTAGTATAAGTACATGTTAAAAATTTTGGACATTCTTCGATGAATAAAAAAGAGAAATTGATTGGATGTATAGCAGAGATATTTACCTCAAAGGCCTACGTTGTAATGGCTTTTGACGAGAGGGTGAATAATATCACGGCGTATTGGAATTTTTTCCGGGTCTTATATATATTTTAGGTTACATTCATTGAGCCAAACAAAATTCTCTGCTAGTTTTTGGAGCTCAGAATACTCTTCAGGCCGATTTTGAATCTTATTCTATTTTATAGGGGTGTCTGAATGCTTAACTCGTGGAAACTATTTCACAGAAATTTTACCATTCTGTGCATCTCCGATGAGCACTGTTGGACTACCTCAACTATTAATTGGCTTTTGGGACTCTTATCTTTCGTGCCCACTTTGTTTTTTTCCGTTTTCATTCCTTCTTCTCTGATTATTCTTTATCTTTTCATCCTCTTCCTTCTTAACTTGCTGTTTCTATGCGCAGAGGATCTTGAGTGGGAACAAACCTTGTGCATAGATTCCCCGTTTTCCTAAGTCCATACTAAATGGTTTCGGTGAGAGATTATCAAAATTGCTGAAGCTCTGCTATCCTTACAGCTACTAGTTCTACTTCTACTATTACCACTACTATCACTACTATTACTACTACTTAGCATTCTGTGTACATCAAAGCCCTTTACTTGATTCTTACTTTCGGAATTTTCAGAATAACTTTCAGAATTCACTCCGCAATCCTAGTTGACTAGCACAACACAACTGACTCACATTTTGAAGTCAACTTTAATTAACCCTTCCCATCCTTGGCAGGTCTTTTGATGAACACATGCTATAATCCTGGAGATATTTTTCATCTTTTCGGATGCCTGAGTACACCTAGAAAAGGTCAGCTTCCGCCGCGAGATGTCAAGGCAAGACACCCAAACGCCTTTCAAACTTTGTTCGTTCAAAATAAAAATTTGCCTGTTTCTCTGAAGTTGAGAAACGTGAATTAGGTCAAAACGAGTTAACTCGTCCCTGCCCGAGAAGGAGGCTGACGGTTCGCCCCCACCTCACGACACGGACTTTTTCTTCGTAGTTCCGACAGGAGGCGCAGCACTGAGGTCGGGTTAGCACAGCGCGCGAGGCCGCTTCGCGTTTTGCTGCAGAATCGAGCGGTAGAGGGCAGCCAGACGGGCAGCCAGACGGGCAGGCAGGCAGCGAGCGCGGCTGGCCAAGTTGACTTTGCTGGCAAGTCCAGCAGGAATATTCAAATGAGGAAGGTCTTTCGCTCCCACGACCCGGAGCGGTCGTTGCTTGGGTTTCTGCCATTGAGCAGTTGTGCTTGTCCAGCCAAGCCGTAGAAAATGGTTTCTTTCACGGGGTCCCGCGATTTATAAGGATCCCGAGATTTAAAGCGATTTTCGACTGTGCGAAAAGTCCGGGATTTACAGGGACCGCAGAGTTTACAGGGCTCCCGGGATTTTCAGAGATTTCTAGAGTTACAGTGAACCCGGGATTCCCAAAGATTTCTGGATTTACAGTTATCCCGGGATTCCCAGGGATTTCGAAATTTACAGGGATCTTGGGATTTACAAGGTTTCCCGGGATTTGTAGGTGTGGAGGGACCAAGGCTCGTCCTGCATAATGGGGAATGGAATCAATGGATGATGACGTGTTTAGAAACCGAGGCTCAACTCTAAAAAACTATAGTTGCTCTGACGACCGTAAAAAATTATGAATAATATTTAATTGCTAATGATGCAGACGCTTTAAAAAGGGAATGAAAATAAAAAATCAACTCGTCAAAATGACATGTTACAAAAAAATCGAACCAGATCGCCGAGTTGAAGAGGCTGCTTCACACCTCTCTCAAAAATACTAGCACATTTCAACGTATAAAAGAAGGGATGGAACCCACATTAAATTTAACACCTCAAGTGTTTGTCAGCAAGCCACGGGCTCCAAGGCATGAACCGTCTGGACAAAACGAGTGGAATGCGGAATATGCCTAGATGACGACTGAACTAATGCACTATTCTTGATAGTAGAAATACATAAATTACAATTGAATAATTCTCTCTATGAGTTATATGAATTGCAGGAAAGGATCGCCAAAACAACATCGCATTTTAGTTGATAGCCAATGAATAGGAGGGGAAGTTTTGAAACACTGGTAAAGAGCAGGATTATAGAGCGCAACAAGAAATATTATACAAGAAGATCCCATCACTGTTATCCGCGTCTCAGTACCAATAAAATGCCCCATTTGCACATCGGTAAATTTAGTTCACTCAAAACGAATTCGCATGAAATGAGCAATTCACGCCATGTGTCGAGAATGTTGCATGAGGCTTTTAGGTTAGTAATTTACTTACAGTCAATCAGCTACGGTTTCGGCATCTGGTGGTCACTGAATTAATGTACCCACTCACTGATTACTCACCTACCGTTCTACTGGATCCCTCTTTTGTGCCATCACTAATCTCAAGGAGATCGCAGCATTTGTGAACAGTGTTTGGTTGCACTAATTTCACTTTTCTTAGACTCGAGACCTCTTGAACTAATACTCCATCAAATGTGCTTTTCCTGGTGCAGTGACGGGGTGCTAGTGGACACTTGTCTTAATACCCAATGACGGGCACATAAGCGACGATCTAGATTGGCTGCTGCTATGTTGTACAAATTCAGGACTACGGCAATTTTTTTTTACTAGCAGCTCTGGGCACGAAGCGGGAGCAGTGGCTATTCTCCTCTCGTTTGAACGCATGCGACTATGCCAATACTGATGTGTTCCACTGCTCCTTGCGTTGAGGGCTCTCCGCTTGTGAGCAATTGAATTTGCAGTCATATTGGGAACTGTTAAGGGATTCAAAATAGAAAACTTTACTACCACAGGGCATGCAAACTTGTTATAAATCGGAGGAGACTTGCATGTCTCTAACTTGACCCTTGCATTCCAAAGACAAGGCTACTCCGTTTTTCGTTCCCGGGTCCAGGTTCCAAAAACTAAAAGCTTTTCGGTGCCAGCAACTAAGTCCGAAAACTCGCCCTCAGTGAGCTGTCCTTCTAAGGGACGGGATGGAGCTCTGGTCCCACTCATATCCTTACGCTCGACAAAGTCAGTCTCGCCCCATTTGCCCTTAGAATTTTCCTATATTGCCTGTGGACACGCCCTCAACCGGTTGAGTCCGCTCTCATCTTCACTAACCACCCGATCCTAAACTTTCTTCTACGCTCTTCATCTGGCTTATTACCAATCACCACGCCTAAGCCCAACTTTCCCAACTTCTTAAGGGCCTCCCATGATCCCAAATTCATGAATTTTAATGTGTGACTTCTATTATATTAAGACACGTTTAGTTTTTAATCAAATTATTTTATCTCTCTGAGTGTTTCTCCTGGCAATAAACACTTCGATCGCGTTTCTAAACCAATTCTTTTTGAGCTCGTAAATTCTCAGAAAGTCATTAAACGTGACATGGATTTCCCGTTTTCGAAGCGTTATGCAATACATTTGTTGTTGTGAAGTTTAATGAATATTCTTCACTGTCCAAGTTTTGCTAGAACAGATTGCGAGTGTTCTCGCCTATCGTGTTTAAATAATTTTCCCCATAATGCTGAAAGACGACATTCCTCAGATACGCCGGAAAAAGATTATTTCCCTACTCAGAGGCATGTACTAATTACAAGTTCAGATACCTTTAGTCCTAGACCAAATGCACAGCACTGAATGTCAAACCTTGCATCCCGCAAATCATTTTTGCAGCGTGGTTGTATGAGACACCAATTCGTTCTATTGTTGGATGCATGAAGACCTGATAGACAAAAAGAAAGGTATGGATGCATAATAAGCTGATATTTAAATGTCTGCCTAGTTGTAGGGGTGAGAAAGAGTTCAAGTGTAACTACCAAGAATAAAAATCTAAGAAACTCGCGAGTCAGTAAATTTTCCACCAGTCATTCTTAACTAAGTATTATACAGACAAACGTGTGTACGGTTTCAAGCAAGAAAGATGACCAGAGTTTTAGTATTATACGAGACTACACGTGACCCGTTGGGTCACATAAAATTTATCAAAATAAAACCGTATTCAGAAATATATCCGATGCACTCAAGTCGGTATCCACAAT
>VOMN01002309.1:0-25021 GCA_014899125.1 Orchestia grillus
CGGCCGCACTAGATGTACGGCGTTAGTTTTACACATGACTATTTCGGGCGCTTTGAGTGTGTCTCAGGTGCTTTGAGTGTGTCTCGGGCGCTTTGAGTGTGTCTCAGGCGCTTTGAGTGTGTCTCAGGCGCTTTGAGTGTGTCTCAGGCGCTTCGAGTGTGTCTCAGGCGCTCGAGATCGTGTTCCCTGGAGCGATCAGGTGTCTCAGCCTCCAACGGAGAGCAGGGCTGGCGTTAAGACGGCAGGTCCGCCGCCGCTCGCAGCCCGAAATGTTGACCACATTTACGTCTCACGAGATTTTATCTTCGCTGGCAGGACACGCGGGTGGAATAGAAATAGCGAATTTATATTTTGCAGCAATTATAATCGTTGTTTAATTTAGTTGACATTGTTTCCTTGTACATCTGCATATGAACGTTGAGTTCACTATTTACCTCCCAATTGCGGCATTTTCTCTCAAATTCTAGCATCACAACACCCAGTACTGAGATTACACGCCAGCAGGGCTATTTCCTTGCTAATAATGGACTTAAAGCCTCTGGATTTGTGGACTGAAGTTTTTCTTTGAGGCCCATTTAATATTCGGTATTGTCTGGACCTAAATTCTGTAAAATAAAGCGCCACTTCGTGTATGTTTTGCTTGCGGTTCCAAATAAAAAGTCTTACGCTTCTCTCATTCTACCTTAATCATTCCATATCAATTTCATAATTCCAATTACGTTTTCTGCATATGAACAATTTTACAGATTTAACAAACATGTTTGCATTTTTCATTTGTCACGATGCTTTAAACTTGTGCCACTTCAAGTGCCTTATTTTGGGACCCACAGGGACACACCGCTCTCCTCTGCCCTCTGGTGCAGGGGACGTGAAGTGCCCTTCAGTTCTCAGAGATCGCCTCGCTTCTTCAGAGGTGTGGTGCTATTAGCATCTTAATTCTTACGAGCGTTTGACTGAGCATCGCTTGGTAGCTTAGGGAAGAACACATACAGTACGTACGAGGATGTAAGAGATCTTTGGGGAACGCACAGTGTAACGAATGAGTGCAATCAAAGTTCGTTAGAATTTCTGACGCACGAGCTTTGGTTTTGCATGTGATACGGTGCTCTGAAAATATTTATGCGACCAGAAAGTGATTTCATCACTGTTGCTTGAAAGAAATGTCGAGTATAAAATATTGGTGCTTTTCAAAATGAAACAGGGATTTTCAATGGCTGGAAGTTTTCATTTATTATCGCTATTCGTGATTTGCTCATTTATTGTGATTTTTTTTTGACTTAATGAGTGTTTAAAAACAAAAATCGAAATCAAAATTACATTGAAATAGAAATTTGTATAATGATATTCATATACAGTATGTAAGAACACAAGGACAAAGATTGGAGTTTGAAATTTCGCGCGATTTATAAATTGAAACATCATTTTGTTCATCAACGAGAAGAGACCAGCAATCAATGCACAGTTCTGGGAGCCTCTAAGATTTAGATCCTCAAGCTTCTTCTCTTAGTATAATTATACTTGGATCTTCATTAGGCGTAATTTCCACAAGTTTTTCTTAATTCCCTAGTAAATTCGGAACTTATGCTGTAATTGACCTCAACTTTAAGTTGTTGTTTGAGTTAACTGATTATCTAACGAAGGAAACACAAATGCTCGGGTTGTTCAGTCGAATTCAGTCGAGTTATTCAGTCGAGTTCAATCGAGTTGTTCAGTCGAGTTGCTCAGGCGAGTTGTTCAGTGGAGTCGTTCAGTCGAAGAAGAGTGATTTGATGTTGGAGCTTCGAGCAATTGTATCTCTGCTGTCGTGTCCCAACGTAAAGTTAATGATCGTGTTTGTTGAGTTGATTAATTGGTATATTATTCTTAATTCCTGAATAAGTATTAAAGAAATAGTCGAAATATCCGGAATAGGTTTTCCCAAGGAATTGAGCGTCAGTTCGCCACTCGGAACGAAGTAATATTAAGATATATTTACAGTTACTCTGCCACCAGTTCATAATGCATTACTGTTCCCTTTAAAGGCAGCTACGTATTCTGAATTTCAAGCTCACTAACACAACCGTTGTTTCTTAAAATATATTAAGATAAATCCCATTTCCCATGGGGATAGCAAAAGACATTTTTGATATCTTGGAACATGATATTACCTCGAAAGAGTGGCCTCTGCTACCGTCAACATGAATTAAAACAAGCCACCATGCTCTCACAACGAAAAGCGCCTTTAATTCACAATAAAAACCCTCGGTAATTCTCTCCCAAGGAGCTGTGTCTCTGGTTTTCAAAGAAATTTCCCTTTATTTATGCTGACAGCAGCCGACGATCGGCAAATCGGGTGGCCGCTGCCCTCGTTCGATGCCTGAGCGATGCTCAAGATGAGACTATAGAATTCCAAGGCCTCAGGATGCTGTAGCGCCCTGCCCAGTTTTCTTTGATCCATTGATTCCATCCAGCGGTGCATCACAGGCTCTCCTTACTCTGTCATCTCAGTGTGAGCGAATCTTCAGACTACTTTATATAATTTTTTAACGTTGACAAACTTTGTTTAATTTTTTAACTTTGATAAACTTTGCCACTTGAGCTCGATGAAGGCCAAAATGAGTGTATCAACCTTTCTTAGACTTATTTTTCCCTTGCTCGCTAGATTAAGAGGAAAATGAGCTCATTTTATGTTGAGATGTTTTTATGAGACGTTGGAAAGCTAGTAGAAATTTAATCACTCTCTACAAGCTGCTGTCGGTGAAGCAGCTTAACAGCGTATGACAGAATTCAATTTTATTTTCCACAAATGGTGTTGTTAAAAAATCAAGACTGAGTTTGCTGTTAATTACTGGCACTGTCACACTTTTGCAAAACACATTTTTACTGCAAAAATAATAGTACTGGATGCTAATACATCAAACTTTAGTCCAATGGTTACCGCAGCCGCTACTTTGGCTGGGGGGAGCTCTGAAAAGTTCACTGCGTACAGTTTCTGATTATAATTTTTTTTCTACCGCACAGTACTTAAGTTAAGACTTAGAGCTTAAAGCAGACTTGTGTTAGTGAATGACTATTTCAACACTTGACTTGCGTTTGTAAATGACGCTAGAAAGCAGACTTGCGTTTGTGAACGACTGTCTACAAAACAGACTTGTGTTGGCCATTGTCGAAAATGTCATAAACAGGGTCAAGTAAGTCGATCACCTCTCAGGCAAACGCACACTGTGCTCATCATTGAATGATTTACGAAGAGCACTTCAACGCTCTTAGAGAAAAATGAAAACAATGAGAGGCTATCACCTCACTTCATGGTAAGAAACTTCAGGAATTGTAAACACGGCGCTAACAAAAAGAAAAGAATTTCACTTATACACGACAAAAAAAAAGTTGAAACACACCACAGTGTCGCAGTGCACAACTACTTCTAATCCGAACGTCAACACCGTCACGTCTAAAATAATAATTCTTTAGCGCTACAGCGAAAATGTTCAGGCCTTTTTCCTGAACCGGGTCATCTCGGCGGCGTGATGCGGGAGAGTTTCTCCGTTTTGCAAGCCCAAAATTCATTCTTTAAACCGCGCTAAAGCATTCGCCGTAAGAAGCGGACGATGTGCGACTGTGATGTGCAAATGAGATGGCTGCGTGGGGGTCGAATTGATGTAAGCTTTTTGTACTTAGACTCCGCAGGGTAAGAAAGATTCCTGCTGTTTAATTTGGAGTGAGTATTACCGTAGTTAATTCGTCATAACATACAATGTTGTGTCCTGCGAATACCGAGATGATTGAGTCTGCAAAATTATTTCATGTAGCACACTAACTCCAGTCGCCAAGTGAGCGCATATCTGTGAGTCATTTTACATACGATAACGCATGCATAGAGCGTGCAACGTTACTCGATAAGACATTTTCATGACTCCGAAGATATATGTTCACAGTCTGTTATTCCAGGAAACAAAGGAGAGGCTCCCGTATTGCACCAGAGAATTCAAATGTCAGCCCTGCAGAGATATACGGCTCTAACTTTGCCCAGCGCGCCTTTCTGTCTGCATAACGTGTTTTTTAAAGACTGTCTGCAGAGCAGGCTTGCGTTTGTAAATGACTGTCTGCAAAGCAGACTTGCGTTTGTAAATGACTGTCCGTAATGCAGACTCGCGTTCGTAAATGACTGTCCCCAATACAGACTCGCGTTTGTAAATGACTGTCCACAATGCAGACTCGCGTTTGTAAATGACTGTCCACAATGCAGACTTTCGTTTGTAAATGACTGTCTACGAAGCATATTTGCGTGTCTAAATGACTGTCGACAATGCAAACTTGCGTTTGTAAATGACTGTCTACGAAGCAGACTTGCATTTGTAAACGACTTTGGTTAGCATATTTTTGTGTTTTGCATGCGATTTTTTTTAATTAATGGCTTGAGGCGACGAGCTTCATTCACGTAACTCTCCATTTACTCGAGCAACGGCAGATCAAGTAGAGTGCTCTGAGAAGAGATGAAACTGAAATTATGAGAAATTGTCTCTAAGCGTCCGATTTTTCAAAACTTGGCTTTCATAAGGGGCGAAAAACATACTATGAAATTTCGAATTAAACAAAAGCTCTTTTATAATTCAAAAATGGAATTCATCAGTGTTCTATGCTAATGAAAATTCTAATAACGGTGTACGAACTACTTCTGCGAGCTGGAGTGTTTTAGGCATGTCATCATACCTGAATTGTAACAGACTTTAACACAAATTTACGGGTGCAAAGCGTGTATTGAATTCCTGAAAAACTGAAATCGATCTATCTTTTTCATTGAGGCTCCTGAACTTTCCCCCAAACAATTAAAGTTTGCTCTCAAGTCTTAACTTTCTCAAAGATCGGGAAAGGTTTTCTCATTTTCGCCAACTGGCTGCCCTCAGCCTTGCATCAATTTCTATGTTCTTGAGGAGGAAGGGCAGTAATTAGGAGTCTAAATTCAATTAGCAATACATGTTTTTCGTTGTCGATTTTTTGCCACCAAATCTGCTCACCTCCCCCTCCTTTTTCTGGCCGAAGTGTTCGAGACCAGCTGGAGAAGGACTTGCGCCCGGGTCCTATCGTCTACGAGACCCTGTTTTCTACTAAAAATAAACAACAGTGGTTAAGCAGCAGGAGTTTTTTTCTGGCTGAAGGTAACGATTGTCGCGTGGCTTGTGAATTTTCCAGTGTTACATCAAAAGATTGTCACTCATTCAAGTTAATCTGTAATACTGATTTTTACTTGAATTTTTAGTCTATTAAAAATTCTTGGGATGTCAGAAATTCACTCCATTATTTCAAATTATGAAGAAACTTTGTCTCTCAATACTACACTAACCATGAAGTAGGATGCAGACACATGCGGAGAATGATGTTATTATTCACTTAAGATCGTAAAAAAGATAGTGTGAAAGGAATATTCCGCAATGAATTTTTACTTTTCTGGTGCATTGCAACCGTAAAAGAAAGAATATTTTTTAAACATTAGCTCTGTAAGGCCATCACGCTTATTCCAGGCCCGTTTTAAAAGGTTTGTTGGGCTCAGCAACATGAAACGAACTGTAGACTGCAGCAAATACGAAACTAAAGTAATCTCGCCCATCTCCCAATTGCAACATCAACGCGGCTGCTCAGAATTTACTTCAAAAGAGGTTGACTTAGAATGATTTAAAAATAAAATCACTACTATTCAATAGTTCTATATCATAACTGAACATTAAACAAGAAATGAAAAAGTTCCCATTGACGCTAATGATTTTATCTTACCCAAGAAAATAATGTCCAAAAGTAGAAGAAGGACCTTCACAACGTTCACCTATTAGTAAATTAAAGTAAATTTTAAATTATAAGAACAAATTGTGGGGAATCTGTAACTATAATATTAATGCATGACTTTGAGTTTCAAGAGCTGTCTAAACGCCATTAGAAATAGTGAATTTCAACAGTTGTCTTAACGGCATTAGAAATAGTGAGTTTCAACAGCTGTCTAAACGCCATTAGAAATAGTGAGTTTCAACAGCTGCCTTAACGGCATTAGAAATAGTGAGTTTCAACAGCTATCTAAACGCCATTAGAAATAGTAGTTCAACACTGCAACATAGAAGCGGTCCAAATCCTCTGCAGATGTGACAAGATTTGACAAAATCGATCAGGCCCCTCACAGGTGCACACCATGTAGCCCCGCATGATGCCCGCGTCACCAAGCCTAAATTCTAAAATTATTTTCGTGCAAGATGGGAATTTAAATGCTCACGCTCATGTGGCAGGTTACACAATGGATGGGGCTGGACGCTCTCATTGCTCACAGCAAGTGTGAGTAATGTACACTTTATTGAGAACGTCTTCCATCCTCACGATTGTCTGATGATGTCCGAGATTCTTAGTTTTCTGACCGAAGAAGAACTAAGCCAATTTGAGAGTACTGGTCGGAGCCCACCCTTATAACCTCTAAGATTACATTTTGGTCAGATTGAAGGTTGATTTAAAAATCTGCTAGAACTCCCTGCATGTTCTAAATTGATGATGTCCAATTTTCAAGGGAACGCGATGAATCACTTCTCATTTGTTATTCTCTTGTTGCCAATTCAGAAGTCCTTTATACCTGTCATTAGTTATGGAAACCAAGAATTTTTTGGGTTAGCTCACCATTGAAAACACAGGATGGGTTGCCTTGGCGTTTAACGAGGGAAACGTTTGTTTGTGCGGAAGATTCTAGAACCGGTGCTAATAAGAGGCGCATCTCGCCGGCGCCTCGACGCCTCTGTACAAAAACGGCAGGCAGGAGACGTGTTATGTTGACTCGTCATACAGCTGCCGGCGAAATCTTCTCACGAGCTGTTTTTTCCGAGGGGAATGACCAATATGTGAAAGAAAAACGACTAAAACAGCTACGTACCAATGAGTGTATGTATGTACCAATGGTTCTTGCAGTCAACCGATTAGTATTGATAAATTTATAATATTAGATACATGTCGGGGAAATTTTAACCTTCGTATCCTCGAGTCTCCGTGCATTCACCAGCTAAAGCCATCCCTGAATACTATGCCTAGTTCATGCCCTCTCAAAATAGTCAACCGCTAAGCTCTGTCCAAATTTTTATCCTCGTTGTATCATTTTTCTTACTTATTGTTGTAATTCCTCTACACATTTCTGAGTTTCACTCTTTATGTTCCAAGTTTTTATTATCAAATATCTTCTTAGATTCATTTCAGATTTTCGTTGATAACGAGCTTAGAGCTCGCAACGTTCGAATTGAAATGTTTTTAAGGATTCTCTTCTCACTCACCTTAATGAGTGCTTTGTAGCGCAAGAGAAATATTCCTAAAAATGACAAACATACGAAGTAGACAGGACAGTTAACGTAAATTTCACACCAAGTGAAAATTGACGAGACAAATTAATACAAGAAATATCTACTTTTTTACATTACTAACGAGACTCTTATATTGATGAGAATGTTAGAGAAATTTATTTAAAGAAAATTATTGACAAAAATATGCTATAATAAAACAATTTTCACTGATGCGCATCGACCTTTCAAAGTTTTGAAACAGTTTGATTTACGTTGCCCAAGTAACATAGCTATCACAGCAGTAGGAGTAGTAGTGATGTAGAAGATTATAAAATAATGGTAAAATGATAAAAAATTATTTGAAACATAATAAAAAAATAATGAAGCATCAGTATCATAAATGGGAATAATTGTTATAAGTTTACTGGAGTAGTGATATGAGTAGTGATATACCAGTATATGAGGATGACTTCATTCTCTCTCTATCGCACATTCTGAAGCAACAGAACATGGAAGATAACGAAAGCCTCTGGAGAGAAAAATGAGTTCCACTGAGGATCACCTTATTAATTGTCGGAGACTGCAACAGAAAAATAAATTCATTCTTTTAGTGAAAAGGTCTTTTGCGCTGTCGCTCGACGCGTTTCCTGTGAAGCTTTATTTTTAAATTAGTTCATAGCCATCATTTTTTTACGCTGGGTTAAGGTTTGGGACTCAGGGTGAGAATATTGAAGACTTCAAGTCTTGCTGGGTGAGGAAGGAGCGTTGACAATCGGTTAGCTCTTCTGAGAAGAGTTGAGCTGCTACGAGTGAAGTAAAAATCATAAAGTCAAAAAAACAGACAAGTGTGTTCGATGTCGATAATATATGAAAAAAATTACGGCATTGTAGGTGAAACGTTCGAAAAATAAAAAAACATAAAGAGCGCCCCAATACTGTTAACAGAACTACATTTATTGCAATACAGTTGACATACAATACTTCATTTTAAGTTTCAATGCCTTATAGCTACTGATGCGTGAGTGAAGTGAGGAGTGCTAGGTCTAAGCTTCCTATTCCAAGGGAAGCACTCCGTGGTTCTGTAAAAATCCGTCTGCTCAGCCGAAAATCGAACCCCACATTTCGCAGTTGTGAGCGGAGAGCGTAATGAGAGCGCAGCAGGAAGCATCGAGCTAAAGTACGTTCAAAAGAGCGACGAAAGAGAACAGTTCACCCAGGTTAGAAAGCCTATAATGATGCTAGGGAGAGGCCGACCTCGCTCCTTCATAATTTTCAATTACAAGTACTGGTATGGGCGAAAGGAAGTGCCCCTACGATGCTGTGAGAGCAATCAGACTATCAGAGTCGTTGTTGTCTTCAAGCTTCCATAAAATGGCATAAACGTTGAATTGCAGCGCGATGCAACGCAGCAGCGCCCGTGTGAATAACATGTTGCTGTCTAGGTGCACCGTCACCCGAGGAGCTCGAGCCTTATTGTTATTGACTCGAAAAAGGATGATTGACAAGGGAATTATGAAGCATTATTTTCAATAAAATATGTCAATAGAGGAAATGGGAGGGAATTTGAAGACAACCCTGGAAAGATTTGCACGGTGCGTTCGAGTAAGTAAATGTGCACAACGGTGAATAATATTTCATGTATCTCTCAATTTGTGCACTGATAAAGTCCTTCATTACCAACCATCATCAATTTTTCACAGCAGATGCGTATCAACAGGTCTAAATTGACTCATTCGAAGAAAAAGAACAAGAATGATCAAAAAACTATTGCAAGATAGTATGGCAGGTGTAAAAGATTGATTCGAACAACACAAACACAGAGAATCTAAAATAAATTCTGGAATAACAGGAGGATTTCGAAAATTGAAAAAGCCACAGAATCTTTCGACACACAAGTTGTATTTTGATTATATTTTGAAGACCATAATCTTCATAAGCGAAGTGTGTTCATTGCTTCACTAGTGAGTTCTGGTCCAATTCGCCGGATTTCTGCCTCTGTGGATGCCTTGAGTTGGTTAAGATCTGTCGGTTTATCACAATAAATTTTTCCCTTTAGGCACCTCTAAGGATACAATGACGTCAAATACGACTGGCATGCCTCAGAATTCCATAGATGCTTAGTTTTTTAAAAATCCGTTCAATATAATAAGAGTTGATGAAGAGTCTTTTTGGCCTTGCTATTAAAAATCCCCTTTATTTGAGCATTGATAGTTTTCGTTGTTTTGGGTGGTCTAATAAAGCATAGTTAGCCAAGGCGTGGTATCACTTCCTTGCAGTACTTTATAAGCAAATGTGCTCATAAATTATCTTAAATTTAACTTTATTGGTAAGTTCCCTAAGTTTCCAATTCTTCAAACACGGTGTGCAAGGGTTATTTGAGGACATTCTTACAATTTTATATAGACATTAATATTTTAGGAAAAAATACGTATAGTTAACTCAAGTTTGTACAAATATCCTTGATGATAATTCTTTATCAAATTATTCTCTGAAGCCACCTCTGCCTTCAATGACTGCTGGTCCGAGACCGTTGGCGAGCTGAATGTAGAATGTGGTCCACATTTATTTTGAACTTTCGGACAACAGCGGCCTTTAGTGAAGCTATGGCAGTATAAGAATGTCAATTAGCCTCCCTTTCAACAACATTCCACGCATGATCGTCTATAAGATTTAAATCTGGCGAGTTTGGGGGCCCCAAATTGGGGGTCGTATGAACATATATTTCTTATATATCTATAATCAATCATGGGTTACTATGGCTTTGTGAGAAAGGACTGAGTCTTACTGAAAGACGTATGGCCTTTCATTGCATACTTTATCTGAACAAGACTCAACAACCGTTTTTAGAACAATGATGTATTCAGCAGCATTAACCCTAAAACCCTGTGAAAAAATATAAGGTAGCATGGCATGACCTTCACTACTCACAACTCCTAAAACCATCATAATTACAGTTAAAACAACTATGACTGCATTTCTTTTCATTTCTTGGTTTAACATCTTAATTTAAATGGGTTACTTAAAACCAAAAATAACATTACAAATGATTCGAGTGCGCAATGAACTGAAAACGACATGTCCTCAAACAGAGCTCGCACTCTGTATAGATCTACAATGAAATCCGGGCCAAAATCTGCATAAATTTACTCCTAAATCCGGGCCGAAATTAACTGTGTATTGAATTTTATATTCTCCGCATTCGGCAGAAAATCCAGCAGATGATCTATCGTGGTGTCAACTGATATACCGTGAATCTGACAACTATATGTATGTAATTGCGAATTCAGTTGATGTTGATTCAGTTGATTCACATTTTGTGAATTCAGTTGATGTGCTCAGTACCTACTAATTTACAGTGTTTTAGCTCATGTATTTTGAACCAGTGTACACAGAATGGGAAGAAAGCACGCATCTTCTCTAAAATCTGAGCTGCATTTATAAATTATATTGCATTAGATTTGCAGATCTAAAATTTCCCGTCAGTCGCCACATATCACGTTAATGCTGCTTCCGTCAGCGGAGAAATGAGAAGCGAGAAAAGTTCTCTGCCGACATCCTTGATGTCTTAAACCATTTTTCTTATGACACAAATACTTTTCCGATCCCTTCTCCCAGGATGTTTGAATACGAGTAAGACCTCCTTGTGCGGTCCGATAATATTTTTCATAATCATTCATTGTACTTTCAAGATGATTACTTCTCCGTGAATTCAACTATTTGTTGCCACCCTGATAGCGTCATTTTAGAACGCAGTTTGAAGGTTCTCGAAGCATATTTTGAGAAGGCATCGATCCAGCGGCTGCGTGCAGGGCGCTGCGACACATTGTCTTCATGTTATTTCCGCTCGTAAAGACAATCATCGCCGATGTAGAGCACATGTCCATCCAGGTGGCCCACTTCAGTCGCTTCGTTTCACTCATTTTGTCGTGTTAAGTTTTATGTTTCACTGATTTTAGGGCGTTACATTCTTTGTTTCACTGATCTTGCGGCGTTACATTCTTTGTTTCACGCATTTTGCGGCGTTACATTCTTTGTTTCACGCATTTTGTGGCGTTAAGTTCTTTGTTTCACTGATTTTGTGGCGTTACATTCTTTGTTTCACTCATTTTGCGGCGTTACATTCTTTATTTCGATGATTTTATTGCATTGCGAACATACGTTAATGACTCGCAGGATTTGTTCATTAAAGAACAGTTAGTTGGAGTTTTAATTTTTGATTTGCAGTTCATGCTTCAGTTCACTTTCATTTTTATTTTTATTTTTATTCGGAATTTTTATTCGCAAAGCTTTTTAGGTTGATTTTAACAATATGCTTTGAATAAGATTTCAAGGCATTGCGCGAATAAACTGATTTGTTAAAAGCGTTGCTTGTGATTTCAACGCGGGATTGAATTCGGAATCTGAAATTTTTCTTCTGCGAATAAAGTTTGTCATGATAGTGAAACCTTTCCATTTGCGTCTCTTTCAATCACACGCAGAGGAAGGTTCACAAAATCACCAACTCTAAAGCTTCGCTTGCGCTCTGCTGAACCGTGCGTAGAAAATCTGAAAGCAAACCTTGACACCCTCTGAGCTAAAGAAATATTCAATTTCACCTCAAGGCGCAATGCAAGAGAAAATAATTTGAGGTGGATTTGGTTTCCGAGCGTCTGTGGACCGAGCGGAGAAGCCGTATTTCGTATTGCTGGTTTAAGAACGTGAATGTTGAACTCTGCTAGAAAATTCCAGATCTGACGTTGTCTCCTATGAAATGAGTCATTTTAATAAAAGCTAAATATTTAGGAAGCAGTGGAAATCTTATTTATTTTTCATTTATAAAATAAGCTCCCAGACGAGAATTAGTCGCCTGCGGCTAATATGTCGTACGACCTCCACGAGCGCGAGGAATAACGGAAATTCTGCGCAGAAATTATCGTTCTTGGTGGCCCCATAAATTTTCTCTTGCGTTCATGTCTGGGGATTTAGCTGGCCAATCTAAATGGCTGACATATCCTGAATGATAGTCATGCCTATTAACGACAGTTCTAGCCCGATGCACCCGACAGTTGCTATCTTCGATAGGGGCTCGAAAAACAACACAATTGACCTAGAAAAGCAATAGGTGACTAAGTTTTTGTCATGGCAGCTTACACGCGTATATTAGACGACATGTGATTTTTATGGAAAGCAATGCTCAGCTGATTTCCTCTCTGTGAATTTTTTTCTCATTTTATCGCTACTGTTCAAATTCCTCAATCATTTCCCGTCAGCTAAATAAAATACAATTTGGCGTGAGCAGCTTATGGCGATCAAATTTATAAGAGACAATCTGTAGTAACGACAGCAGGTGGACGAAAAATGTTTCTGCAAGATGTTCTAACAGAATCTACGCAGCCTGTAGCAATAACGGGAGAGTACTAGTGCACGTAAGTTGAGTACCGTAGCAGTAACNTGCACGTAAGTTGAGTACCGTAGCAGTAACGGGAGAGTACTAGTGCATGCCACGCATTACCGCACATCTACTGTGATGGGTCAAAAGTTATACATACAATTTAAATTCTACAGAGTTTCCCTTGGTTAACCTGTCAGTTGTCACATTAACTGTTATATTGTTATTATTTATTTACTTGTTCCTTACTCGCGCTGTGTACGTTAGGACGAAGGATAAAATCTCAACCGTCTTAGGACAAACTCTGGAGAGATAAGCTCAAATTTTTTCAATTTTAAAGGTTCGGAACCAAATGGCTGTCTGGCAGACGCATAATCGGAACTTAAAATTTCAAAAGAACTATAGCAACATCTCTCCTGATGTATTTCCACTGCACTCGTATCCAACCAAGGAGATGTCTTCTTCAATCCTGTACAGCCAGCGTAATATTAGTCAACATAGAACTCTGGTAACGACTTTTTTCAAGCTAACAGTGACAACTTTTTCAAAAAAATACTGGAGAACGAAGAGCACGAACATACCTATTCAGTAAAGTAAACAGGAGCTCTTTACAATAACAAACAAATAATACGTCACTCCATGCTTGAAACTCGGATTTAATCTATCATCAGTCGTGTTATTCTCCCCTATCCCTTTATTGTGGAAAGTCTTTGAAGTAATAAAACCGAGATTTTGAGCGTGCCAGCCGAGTCCATTGTCTGGTTCGCGCGGCCGCGAGATGTCAACAGCTCTGTTTGCCGCCTCATTTGGCGGGACGGCCGGCGCCGGCACCACGAGTCCTGGCAACTTGTGCTCGCTGCAGCCCCTTGGAGGGAGGCCTTCATGCTCTTTCAAGACGCGTATATCCCCTGTCAAACGACGCGTATTACGGGATAATTAAGATCACAGTTTAAGACATGTATGCATGTCCTCTTATGCAAGGTTCATATTTATGGTATTTTTTTTCATAAAAGCTTCTTCGAAGTACTTATGTAGCTTACGCATCGCATGGAGTGAGTCTACATACCTTCATATGTAAGTTAATTCAGGGCATAAAGAGCCAAAGTTGAAGATTTTCTCTAGCTCTACGCGCATCCGGCGATTGTCTGCCACACGCTCGTAGATCCGGCGATTGTCTGTTGCCCGCTCGTAGATCCGGCGATTGTCTGCCACACGCTCGTAGATCCGGCGATTGTCTGTCACACGCTCGTAGATCCGGCGATTGTCTGTTGCATGATTGTACACACCGACACTGCGTTACATTTTATGTACGAGTATTTAATGACTGTCAATTGCATGCTCTCATATTTTGTAATTAGCCTTTTTACTGCAAAAACTCTAAAAATTCTGATGATTTAGTCACCATTCCTACTCCAAATGTAGGAAATAAAATCTTTCTTAGACGCTATGAAATATCGAAAAGTTCGTCCTCATATAGAAAAACAGCACTTCTTGCACTGCATGAAGTTGTATTTTTACCTCTATGAATATGGGCTAAAAATTGTAACTTTCGATAATTTTTATCTCATCATTGTTTTACTATTGAGAGATCTTGCCGTATTAGAATTTCTCTCAAAAGAATTAAAGAATATATTCAAGTTAAACGGTTAGCATTGAAAATTTAAAAAATAGGCTTGAAAAAATATACTAAGTTTAGTTAGCCGATGTAAGCTTATTTTTCTATTCCATAATTAATTTTCAAATCGAATTCACGTGCATTACGAATACGAAATCTTTGCACGATGCCTGAATCTTAATAAAGTAACATTTATCACTTACGCGTAGACAGACTTGGGCCAAACTAATATTTTGCATCTCAAATCTAGAAGGAAATACATACTTTAAATAAACTGACATGATTAGGTGTTGGAATTCTATGGTGTGATGGTATTTTTCCTTCAATGGTGTTCATGGCACGAATATAATTGAAGGAATGTAAAATGAGTTGGAGCAAAATAAATTCTACCACGAAGCTTTCGAAACCTACAATAGCTCAACGTTACTAAAACTAGTTTCATATTTCGTCACACAATGAATTAAAACACGATGCTTGGCAAATCAGAAACTGTTTTAATGGTAGAATTAATTTCGCAGCGAGTAGCTAGACAGAGCTCCTGATTTTTATCAGTTCAAGTTTCCAGTTCGTGAAAGAAATTCTCAGAATTTCTTACCGTTGTGGGAGTTGTTTTGCCAAGAAGAACGAGCTAAAATTCCTTAAGTCTTCGCAAAAACCTCGCTGAAAGAACAACGAAAATTTTGAGGTAGCAAGACGAACAATGAAATCTTAATGAGTCGAGTTGAGAACACTTAATTTGCACATGCTTCTTAGCGCTTAAAATCAAATTTACATGAATATTAATGTGCAGGTAACGGCCCGTGGAGTTGAAGCAACTCGAACATATTTCTGCCTTACTCGGCGAGTAATTGTTGAGGGATATGAAATTTCATTATGCATACATCAAAAAATCAAATACTTCTGCAAGGAGCAGTAACTAAATATTGCTCATGACGGGACAGGCTTCACAAATTCATCAGTATTGAAGTCCTGTTGTGATTTTGCATGATGTTCAATTGCCAGAACGTGTTGTAAGACCTTGGCATATTTTTCGACTAAGTATGTTTTAAGTTAATTTAGAAATTTCAACACTGTAAAGACTCGCGGTCGTATGGCCTTAATGAAATAATGAGTCTTATTGTATAATGACCATCGCAACAATAATGATGTTGATGGAAATTTTGAACAAAAACTTGATCGATAGCACTCGTTGATCTTCATGCGTATAGGAGTAACTACTGTACATGTAAACTTTTTTCTGCTGTAAATTAAGAGCGGTTTGTTCCGAGGCAGTACGTACATGGCTGAGGAACATTTCCCTTCAATAGAATGTTTTAACTCATACATATGCTCGCTAGAATTTTCATTCATCTCCAGGAGTATCTTCTTTCGGAAAACCATGCACACATTCTGAAAAGATATCCATCTATCATACGGCTGACATGGCAAGCACGTCTTTCTCCTCCTCATGTAAATGAGCGAGAAAACAGTCATTGCTATGTGCATGCAGCTTCCTGTCTTACATTTAGTCTCTTCTGGAATTATTAAGAGGGGAAAACTGGCAGAGGAAACATAAGGCTAGGTTTTAAGACTGAATAATCTACCGTTCACTAAACGTTGACCATCTCAAGAACGTTCCTCAAAACAAGTTCAAACATTTTGCACGAAATCGCACATGGCGTACAAGCACTCTAGACAGCGCTCCTGACGGTCGAAGTGGACGAAGTTCTATGAGAGGTAAATTATGCCATCAACGCTTCGAGAGTTAGTCAGAAAATGAACGGCGCGGGACATCCAACATGAAAGCATTTCTCAAATGAACTTTTCGGAGCTTCCATCTTCCAGCAGTGGAATAGAAAATATAAGGAGAGTGATGGCCAACATGCAAGGGAACCAGCTTAAAGATCTGACGCTGTGGGAATTCGCAGTGGGATTTCCTTCTTCACACAGAATTACATTATTCCCTAAAATATTTAACTAGAGGGGAGAGAGACTGCGGTAGAAGGATGTTAATTAAGTTTGGTAACTACAATAGGTGACAGAAATGTCTTTTTGGGAATCCTTTCGTACGACTCCCTCGTATTAAAAAAAGACAGCCAATCTGTATTTCTAATTAAAATTTTCCCTAACGTTCCGCCATATTAATTTTCTGATCGTAACTTGAAATTTTGTTTGCACTTGACATAGTGTTTATGTTAGTGACAAAAAATATATTTTAGTTTGAAAGTACTTACTTTCTAAACCATTCCTTCAAATGGCCACGAACGATTAGTTATGCCAACCATGGTTATTCCGTTTTTTCTCGTAAAAATTGACGAAGCTTAGAAAAACAACACCGCCACCAGCGGGGATCTATTCTGGCTCATTTTAAATGAATTCTCTCTGCCGTGACAACACGCGACGCATTCTCACGCTCTCACTCTTGCCCGTTTGCATGCCACGTGCGTGCGGGCACGCACTGCAGGATTACCGAAGCTCAATTCTCTAGAACTATGCAATCCAGTTTACTTTCACAGTATTCTCACGCAATGAAAGGAAAACGTTCAAGTTAAGCAGTAACGTAATGAAATTCTCGGTGTAAAGTGATGAAATTCTGGACGCGTTCTTTGAGTAAATGTTGCAAGGAGACGAGCGTTGTTTCCAGGTGGCCTTCATTTACTGAGGTACATCAAAGCAAAATTTTCTCCGTTCGGAACTCGATATCGGTTTGTTCTTCAGTGTTTGATATGCGTGTTTCGTTGGCTAAGTTGTTCTCGCGCTGGGATGTATTTTGCGTGCATGCGCCTTCCGCAATACAAATTTTTGCACTCACGTAGGCCTCGATTTCCTTTGAAATTCTAAATCCACTCGTAAGCAGAACAAAGCCCGTGCTTAAATCTTGGGGAGAAATCGTTGAAATCTCCGTCAAATTCCCTCATTTTGGGTTCAGTTTTTTGCTCCGGTAGGTCTTAATAGTTTGTTATTTTAATACTAATCATGCTAATATGATATTATCGCTATTACAATTATTTTAATATTATCTCCATTTTATTGATACGATGCATTATTTAGGGTAATTAGCTCCTTAGCTACAAATGTTTCCTCAGATGTATTTGTACATACGCCTGTATTTTAATCATCCGTGGTCCAGTCATTTATGGAAAATTCGGAATCAATTATCCGCAAATCAATCATTTTAGATTTACATCTCCATTGTGCGAGCCCACCAGCAACACCTCTGTTGAAAATTCCTGACGAGGAAATGTATTTATAAAGTTCTCTAGCCGGCCATTTATTACTGAAGGATAAGACTGCTGTTTCGGATAATGAGATATTCCTCAAAACTTACATGCAGGAGTTGAAAGTTGATGGAGCGATCGGAAATACAAAACAAATTTTCACTACGTCTGATCCACTGTACACACATCTTTCAGGAAAGCATAATTATTTACCTCGCACAATTTATCGACGCAAGATTAAGTGGCTAATCAGTTGCTCACTAATTCTTTAGATCAAATAAACAGTCATATGTTAAGTAACCTATGTCAGTCACGAGCGCAACATCGCATCATCGAGCAAATGCCGCAAATTAACCCGCACGTTTCGGGAAGCTGATAAGATTTAAATAATGAAGTACGTGAGATGATGGGAGCTATGGAAGCTCCAGTGCCTCAATCTCGTTTGATGACTTCGAAAAAGTCGGATCAATTTCCCAAGACTTATGGCAGCCTGCGGAGACTGTACGTTCCCTCGGGAAGCAGGAGATGAGGTTGCCTTTTATTGCTCTTGGATGCGAAAATACTTCGTGGGAAGTTATTTTCCGAAATAAGTATGAATACTGGGGCCTTGGTGAGCCAGTGAATCTTTCTAGTATTACGAATTTTTAAGTGTTTGATTGTAAATCAAAAAAGTGCGTTATAGGCCTACTTGCTTCGCTGCAAAATGCAATAATTTCGGGGAAAATAGCGAATTCCTTATGAACACACTCGAAACTTAGGGAACTATTCGAAAAAATGAAAAAAACATAATCATTATAACTCATAGTTTCCCGAACAAGATGAATTAAAAATTTGTGCAAATCTTAGAATTTCACTTGATGTCATCGTAGAGGCTACTGAAATTTGCTGTAAGATAAACCTAGCAATACACCATTATTATTTATTCTAGACGAGAGTCACGCTCCCTGAAATTATCGACTTCAAAAATCCAATCTTGGTCTAACGTAATCGTTCATGTACAATAAATTCATTCCTAAGATAATATGAGAGCTAGCATCCGTATGAAGCTAGTCATCCAAAGCTCATAATCAACAAAATTCGAAGCAAGTTTAAAAAAAGTCTGATCAATCATATCTTTTCATAGTATCTTTGATCGTATCTCTTTATCTCTTCATGGTATTTCTTAATAATTTAGCGAGATCTTTATAAGTCTTAATTTTACCTTGTTCTGGTATGCGTACGAGAGCGTTGAGCACTCCCAATGTACAGTATCATCCTCTTCGTAGCAGACACAAATTTTGGGCCAAAAAACCTTCAGGCAGAGAGAAAATATTTCTACAATACCCCATCTGCGCCAGCGTGTAAAGCTGCAGCAAAGGTAAACAAGTGTATCCTTTGAGCCAAGTGCCAGAGTTAGTTAGAGTCGCCGCACTCGAACGCGACTGATGTCTTTTCATAAGAAAGTCAACCTAAAAGTTTTAGTGGGCGCACTTCTTCCAAGCAGCAGCCTAGTTATGCCTCATCGCATGCCAGCAACTTTGCAAAAAACTACACCCAAGGAAACGACGTTCACTCGCCTCTGTACGAGAGCGGGTGCTGCACGGCAGCTGGAGATACCAGTTTATTATTGCACTATGAAATCTATGACTGCTGCAGCTGATTAAATTGTCCGGAGAATGTATCTGTCACTGAAACCAGAATGGAATGAGCAGCTCGGTCTCACTTTATTAAGAACATAAATTCTACATCAGCAGTCATAATCTCCTATACGTAAACTCACAGTAATGTACTAAAGGAATTAACGTTTCTTCCATAGCGAGTTTTCATATTAACGACAAAGAAAAAAATTTTCAGCCTGTGCTCTCCCCTGAAACTACAGCAGTGTCCGTCACATAAGCCTGCATCGAATGAGACGTTTCGTATAATCAAGGACTCGGACTGACTCGAATTGTCACTTCTGACAACCAGAAAGCCAGGAAGATTTTCCTCCCGGATCTTTGCTCTGATTGCGTCGTTTCAAAGCGGGCCTCACAAACAGCATCATTCGGCCTTCGTTTGGCTTCTTCAAGCACATTCAAGCAGCGAGTTGTTTACCCAAAGCACCTAGTCAATCTATTCATTATGACTTCAATCTACTGATAACAGCCGATGGGTGCAGGGTTCGTAACAACTGATTGCTTCGTTACAGAAGCCCTGTTAAAATTTTCAAAGATAGGTTAATGCCAGCTCCGATTTTGAATCTGTATTTGGATAGGGTTATCACGAAATGCTTTTTCAGTTTCCATGGCAGCAGCAAATTTTTCGTCTGGTAAGACTTGAGAAATGGTTAATAAGCTGGCAATGCCTCAGGCAAATACACAGGATGGACGACTGAAGCCTTCAATGAGATAAAGACGATTAAATAGCAGCGGTCGAGCATCAATCGTAGGCACGTGTTGCCGGGAACTGTGCGTACGATCATCCTTCAAAATATCGATGAATTTAGGGCAATATGAAGACAAGTGTGCACAGTACAGCTCTGAAGCACTGATTCCCAAACCTGGGCTCGATCGAGCCCCGAGGGTTCGATGAGCCAATCTCAGGGCTCAGCGGAGGTGCGTATTATTCGCGCACTTCACTTTACGTATACTCAGCATAAGAATTTGTATTTTTTGTCCACCTGTATACTCTTTCTGCTTAATATTTTGACTCCTAATTCAACTTATTTGAATTTTCGATTGATTAAAATCTATATTTTTCGTCGAATTAGACGAGCTGGAAATCTGTGCTTTGGAAAAGGTTGGAAGTCCGTGCCCTGGACCAACATCCAAGCTCCTTAAAACACGCACTTGATGAGTTTTCGGCGACCAGTTTAGCAAGTAGATTAGTGCAGGTTTTTATAGATTGCGTCTTAATCGACGGAAGTCTGCCTAATCCTGCGATCGGTGGAGGTAGTCTGGGCTAAGGAGCAGGACTCCGCTGATGGCACTGCAAAAGCCGCGGATCGTCCAGAGCATGTCACTCTCAAGCCGCCACAAACATGGGAATAAAATCTTTGAAGCGTCTAAAATATTCGTCTAAGTTTTTGGACGAATTTTTCTGAGGGTTACGATGCTTTTCATAACGCAGCCATATTTCTCAGCAAGATTTATCCTGATATTTCATGAAGATGCATCTTCATGAAGTCAATTATTTAAGCGAAAGGCAACGTTCGTTTTCCAAAGAACCATACTTGTGTTCACAATGCTACTGTACTAATATTTACTATGCACATACTTATCTTTTTTTATTCTTATATATTCCCGGTATTTTGAATTTGTCCGTTTTCTGTTACATAAATTAAACATCTGAAACTCTCGCATTCAAAAGAATCGAGCTTACACTAAAAAATGTACACTCCAACATTCTGAATTTGCACGACGCAAACTTATGCATGAAGAATTCAAGAAAGTCAACGGAGCAGCGAATCTGAGAGCAAATCTCGGTGGACTCGCAGCTCAGGTTCCCCCATAATCCAGACTTGATGACTGCAGCGCTACTTTTCTGAAACACTGGATCAACTTACGACGTACTTTCATTGACTTTAAAGTATTTACTAAGAACTTCTTATTTTTCTTGCGTAAATATCAATGCTATTTTTTTTTATTTAATTTACCTAAGTACATATATACGATACGATTTCATTTAATTTCACGTTCATTAGGCTCTGACAGAAAATACTGAGATTGAGAGCGATTCCTTTTCACGCAGTCGCCATAATTACCCCCATGAACAGAACCATTCGTATTGAAGAATGAGGTGTTTTTTCTCGGAGTATCGAGACCTCAATTCCCATTAATACCTTATAAGTATTACAATTTTATTGCTTGTTGATTACAACTCACTCTGTTCACTGGTTATCTCAATAGAATTAAATTATTTTAAAATGCAATCGCAGTGACACGTGCACCTCTTTTATTTCAGTATCTTTCCCGCGTTAATTTTGGTAATGCAATCAGCGAAACGCAATGCCTAAAGAATGCAGTAATTGTGGGCAGTAGTGGGCAATCAGCTGATTGTTACCGGAACTGCTCTTGGGAGCCTCCGTAAAGATTGCTATCAGTGTACCGCTATGCAATGTACCGCTATGCAACGTACCGCTATGTAACGTACCGCTATGCAACGTACTGCTATGCAGCGTACCGCTATGCAACGTACCGCTATGCAACGTACCGCTATGTAACGTACCGCTATGCAACGTACCGCTATGCAACGTACCGCTAAGCAGTGTGCCAATCTCGTACGAACATAGTTGCTGTCTGTTCTACTACATATATTGTAGAGGTAGGTAAGTCAGGCAGTTGAGTGCGGTCTATGATTTACATATCATTATTATTTTTTACTCTGGATCCCCCATTCCTATATGTCCCAAGATAGCTGCCCTCATTCTGCAACTCAATTTAGCAGAACTTCTCCCGTTAGCGATCGCGGCAACATGCATCCAACTTCCTGGAACTATGGAGAAATATGACTGGGATATGGATAATGTAAAAAATTATGGATAAAATAAACGCATGTATATTACACATAGCTATAATATAAATACATCAATAACCTCCTGGAGTAACGGATTGAAAAGAAATAACTTCGAGTGAGCTACAGGTCAAGCTCTGACCAAGTAGGCTTCCGTGACGTCATGCAGGCTGCGTGACTCAGAACAACAGAACCTTCTCACCAAGAATTTTTTGGCGCATTTTGTACGTACGCTACAGATGCGAGTTTTTATTTGCATTTTCCCTTTCGGAGTTTACAATCACAGCCATCGTGGTTCACATTCCACTGCATCGAAATAAAATTTTCCCGACATGAAAATAGACGCTTTTTTAAATAAGGCGATGCCTAGTGAATCACGAACGCTCCTTCATGACGCACGAATTGATGGGAAGAAAAAGTCGGCATTTTTATAGCTTAAAGTTGCCGTACAGCAAACTTCCGTTTATCTCAGCTGTCATGTCACTTCCTGACCCCTCTAGTTTCTTCGTTTCATCAGAAGGAGATTTCTTCGAGTCATTTCCTTGAAGTCGCTTTGCTTCAACGCACGAGAGAGCAAATCCCAGGTCATCAGAAATGCGCTGTGACAGCGTGTGCTAAAAAACGGGAGTTGGGGGACTTTTTCCCAAGTCTTCGTGTCCTGAACACATAAGTCGCTGTTCAACTTTGGTCAAACCGAGTAAGTTGTGTTGAGCTCGTCTGAGTAGCACTATTGCACAGTGGGGGAGTATTGCTTGGTCCAAGGGAGTCCCGACAGTCTTGTGGCTCGGAAAATGTTGACAAAATTCTAACACGTGGAAAATTTTGAGTCGGGACTAAAGTGTCCCTGTAGTATACACAAAATGTTGAGTAACTCTGTAATATTTCGCTCTTATCTACCGGGACTTGAACCTTGCTTACTACTCCAGCTTTCCTTGTGACAATGGCTGTCGCAGCGGAGCCCGGAAATAGTTATTGTTTCATGCTTTTATTTCTTCGAACCCTGTTCCAGACCGACCGAAGTTTAAATATTCATCGCTACGAATCGCTGAACCGCTGACTGACGCTGAACTGCTGACTGACGCTGAACCGCTGACTGACGCTGAACCGCTGACTGACGCACCAGCAAAAAGTTACCTCGCTAAGACCGAAGCTCAGATGTCGCCGGTTTTGATTGCCAAATCAATTTAACTAAAGTAATCATTGCAGGTTTCTGTCAATGAACTCAGTGATGAACGCTGGGCAGTGTTCCCGAAGAATATTGCAAAAGAGTGTGAAAAATCCTCGACAATAATATTGCTGTCCAAATAACACTAAGGGTAATTTGACTATCCATATGAGTTCACACAATTCTCATTCTTGAATACATCTACTATTTTCATTTAACAATACTAAAAAATATTCTGCTTAACGTTTTAAGTATGGAAATAGTCAGAGAAGAATTAACATTCACGTTACAAGCAACAAGTCGCACCACAAACCGTAAACAGGCAAATTTTCCCACTCATATTCAATTCTCATTTTGCTCATTTTGAGCGATCTCTGCCCTGGCTTCTCTCGCCTGAGCACCGGAGTGATTGAGGCTCTAGTAGTGCAGAGTGTCTATAGAGAGCGCGGTGCAAAATACTATGCATTGTCAATACTTAAAACTGTAAATCGAATTTAGACACAATACTTTGAAATCATTATGTCAGTAATGTGTACAGCTTCCGCGTGTTGTGCATTAAAACGAGATTGTCCAGTTTTCATTTACTTATAATTAACAGTCGATCGGAATGATGTGTGTGTGTGTGTACACGCACACTGCGATGAACGTACAGAAGTATTTTTTCAGCAGATAGCAAGAAGCTTTTTCCTGAAGAGCTCTTTTTATATTGGTAACCCAGGCCCCCTTCATGTACGTCTCATGGCTCAATACAAGGGTGAGCATCGCGTGATATCGGAAGAAAATTATTTCTAACATACGCGGGCTCGCACAAGTTAATGCATCCTAAGTCATCCTAAGAGTTCAAATTATTGAAAGCCGATTTGCGAAAACTGACGTGGCATTCGTAACATTCCAACCACTTTTCCAGAGGGAGAAAGTGGAACTCCAGACCAGCCAACAAATCAAGAAGATGACTTTCTCGCTCCCAGCCATTTCTGCTGATTCGTTACCAAAAATATCCCAAGCTGATTAGGTGAGCAACAGAACATGCCCCAAAGAACTGCCTAATACACGTCGCACCATAAAGCCAGGCACCTGTTAGAGCTTCATCAGAACCTTGTAAAGATACTCTGATCTGTCAATCACGTCCCTAAAGCCATTATCCTGCAACCTCGACAAGTTCGTCTTCTACGCTCTGCCTCTAAAATTTTATTTAAACTACGACCAGCCTTCTTGTTTTTTCTCTCCTCTGGCTTTATCTTTCTTGTCCCCAGACGTCGTTCTGCCATGCCGTTCACTTTCTTCAGCACCTTCAATGCTTACTGTCTGACATAATTTGTTCTGCGAACCTTCTTCTAAACTGTCAATTCCTAAACATCGAATTGTGTCATGATAGTCTGGCTGCTCCAACCCTGCATCTCTCATTTATGTCATTTTCTATTCGTAACCTTTTTTAGATTTCTAGTGTCTTAATGATCTCAAACGGAGAAAACAATTTTATGGTTACGACGTTTCCATCGGTACACCCATCTCACGATTCTAAGCTTTTCAAATTCAACATAACTTGCACCGGAGACCCTCACGGACTTTTTCTTGCGTTCCTCTTCATTAAAAACCTAATACGGCCAGTTTTTCATAAATTTAAGTCACCTTATGCATGGTTCCCAAAGCTGCAACCGAATGCAATATACGTAACGTGTTCAAAAACCTCTCGTAAACTCGCAGAAGTTATTGAAAATTGTAGAATGCGTATGCGTCAGAATTTGTAAAATTGGTACAAATTGCATCATTTTACTAGAAACAAATTCGGGCTGGGGCTATTCATATATAGCACAGGTTCTATACATAGTGGGAAGAGATTGCATTTAATCGTAAATGAGTCCAGAAAATACATTGGAAGAATACCAGAAATTGGTTTATTGGTAGGGAATCTAACCCTGAGTATAAAGAGAA